>DF360954.1:12469-34259 GCA_000787875.1 Solanum virginianum | reverse complement strand
GGGGGGGGGGGGTGGGGGATGGGGGATTTAGGGTGAGGGTGTTGTGGCTCAGCTGGGAACTCGGGACTTACCCTCTGGCAAAACTTTGGCTGAGCCAATGATATTGATTGATTTATTCATTCTATTAATGACTGAAATCAGCAGGAACTTGAAGTAGAATATGTTGAAGGCTATGAAGATCTTGAAGAAGAAGATGACATGGAAGATTTTGATGGTTTGGGAATTAGAGATAGTGGCGTGGATGCTGATACTGGTAAATTTCTTGATGGATGTGCCCGTCTTTGCTCATCCTCTCCCCCCCTTCCTGTTGTTCCATTACTGCAATATCTTAATAACACATCATCGTTTAGTGAAGGAGGCAATGAACATATTCAACTCAGAACTCACAGCCTTCATAGGTTTACCTAAACCAGGAAGTAAAGAATGTGCATTTGTTTTCTTGTGATGTTTATTAAGTGTTTGGACAATACTTGAAGTTTAAAACAAAGAGCATTTGAAGCTGGAAAAGAATACTAGCTCGTGTCCTTGATGAAGTTTTCAGCCTTTGAAATAGAAATCACAAATTTGTATGTTCACATCCTTCTGGTGTTTTGTGACTGATGCACGCATTTTATGTTTGGCTGAAGCATTTATTCATGTCTATTGTTGTTACAGTGTTTTTAAAATCCAGAATTGTTAACTGGTTGTGTACGTTCAGATTCTTGCGTCTCTTATCTAAAGCTCGTCTAGTAATGTTAATCCTTGTCTATGCATACTCGTTTGATGTGCGAATCACTCCACTAGGAATGGGTGATGATGATGATGATGACGATGACGAAGAGGCTGTTACAATTCATCGGAAGAGCGGTAGAAAAGATTCTGCATTAGCTAGAAGAAGAGCCGAGAAAGATGATCCAAGTGCCAAATCAAAGAAAAAGGCGAAAGTACTTGTGGAGGTAAAAATTATCAACGCATAATCTGTTTTCTAACATACAATAGACCCTAAAGAGTCTGCATAGGGCGAGCTTACTTCATCTCCTTAATCTGTTTCACTTTGTTTTTGTTTTAAAAAAGAATCACATCTTTTGTTATTATCTCCTAGGTTGAGCACGATGATACAGATGCAAGACAGACAGCAGTACAATGAGAGCTCGCTTTTTTAAGTGGCACGGCAAAAAGATTCAGTTGGTAACAAATGTTACGCAAAGAGATGCTGGTTTGTTTCTCTAAGTATGTGTCCGACTTTGCTTGCTAGAACGAAATGGGCATACGAGCAATGAGTTCGTACTAAATTTTGATCTTGTAGTAACAAATTTTGTGGTAATTGTTGTGGAAAATAGAGAAGAAAAACTCTTGGGCCAAAAATTCATATGGTATATGTACACCACGATCAGAGGGCAAACCAATTTTTTATTTTAATTTATGGGTTCTAACTGGACCTCAATTTGTTTTCTTGTTCGTCTTTGAACAGATTATGCGTACATATTAGACAATAGTATATGATGAAATAGAATCACCGTAATAACAACATAATCACAATTGCGCACGATTGAAAATTTTGAACCAAATTTCAATAATTTTTCATTCAACAACAAAACAAAGAAAAGTGGTGGAGGTGTTGATAGTGGTTATAGGATGCCAATTATTCTAATTATTAATAAAAAGCAAATATGAGCTACCGAATGCAATAATAAAAGTTTGAACTATTTTATGAGTATGATTTAC
Source organism: Solanum virginianum (assembly GCA_000787875.1). NCBI lineage: Eukaryota > Viridiplantae > Streptophyta > Magnoliopsida > Solanales > Solanaceae > Solanum > Solanum virginianum. The sequence goes on along the minus strand of DF360954.1, from coordinate 32,555 downwards.
ATACATTGCCAAATTGTCTCATTTTCTCGTATTTATTTTTATTTGTCATTTTATCTTGAGACATTCCTTAAAAATCCTAAAATATAATATTTGAATTCGACATTAAAATTGTACAATTACTAATTTACGAGAATAATAAATGTTGTCCTTTTCACTTAAGGTAAATGGAGAAGTGTAGTTATATTATGGATAATCATTTTGTTTCCGACAAGCTTCAACAAATAAAATCATAAAATGTTTAGCTAGGAGCATGAATCATCAAAATGTAACGAGAATAATAAGCACCAACAGGACTTTGTCCCTCTTTGGTTTTTTCCATCAAAATTATTACAATTACAGAAAAAAAGACTTGGAAATTAGATTTATGCAGAAATATATATATGCTTGAACAGAAAGGATATGGTGGGAAATTTCTAGTTACCTCTTTATAAGTAATTTTTTTTCTATTTGCTATTTGAGGTCCACATTGAAGTCTGATTATATTCAATTTCGTACCGCGTAAAATTCTATTTGAAAAAAAACATTTCTTATCAAAAAATTTTCTATTTTCATAATTCATACCCGAAACTCCGCTGCACCACATTCTTGCTCTCCCTATAAGTAATTTACGGGTGCATTTTGGTATGTCTCTCTCTTTTGATTTGCAGATAATGGTGGACCTTGTATATTTTGTTCCTTTCCATATTTTATTGGTGCATTAGTGTCATTCTTGTCAATCTCTTATAATATTATGTATGTCTCCTGAAAAAAAAGTATTTTCTCCATCCTAATATACGTAAGCACAATTTTTCTTTAGCATTTTTATAAATAGAAAAGGTCATATTTTTTTATATTTAAAGTATTTCGTCGGTATTCTTGGTATCCAAAGTTCCAAAATGAGGACAAAAAACATCACGCACACAATGGTAGTGTCAGTCATAGGAATTGTCAATCTTTTGTGTACATATATGCTCCCACCGTTGAAAAGAATTATTTTTTTTTTGTCACATTTTAATTTTAATTTTTAAAATTAAAAAATATTTTAATATATTTAACATAATTTAAATTTATATCAAATTTTATTTTATTTTCTTAAATTTCATTTTAAAAAGTCCACCAAATCCACCAGGGTCTCTGTTTTTTTACCCCTTTCCCCTGTTTCTAATCTGATTCATGATGCAAATACTATATTACATCAGTTGGAATTTCTAAGTGTAATTTTCATTTTCATAACTATTTCTTCTGACACAAGTTTGAGAATGAAGATGAGAGATGGCACTTACAAATCAACAGCTAGTTCAATTGATAATGATCACAAGCTGCACCGTTGTCGGAAGAAAACAACAACTCAGGTGGCCGGAGCTAGGAGAACGGTAGCCGGTGAAAGTGGGTCAGCCTCAGCCACTCAATTCTCATTGACCAAGTTTCAGGAAAAAGCCGATGATACTTTGATGGAACGTTTTAATGCTGGGGCAAAGATGGGTATCTCCGCCAGAAAACTCGCTGCCGGACTGTGGCATTTGGCGGCGGAGTTCACCTCGGATGGTGACGTTTGCGGCGGCATAAAGCGGCAGTCTAGTTCGATTCACCCGGTAGGTTTTCAGGTGTCATGCTCTGTTCCTGTTTCCAATAAAGTTTCCGTTTTTTTCTTCTCCTTATTTGCCTTATCTAAACCTTTGTTCGTTTCCTATTTCATTTCTTATAAATCAAAAGCCATAAGTTATAAGCCGATCCATGCAGCTAGGATTTTTAATAAAGGGGTTCAAATAAAAATATATAAGTTGCTATTGAGTACAGAAAACGTGGTCTCAACCAATTTTTGCAACCCCTTTAACTACTATACTAAATATTTAACTTGTGTCAAGACTCGTATAAATAATTATTAAATTAAATTTTCATCTATACATACAATATAATTTTCTGACGAAGGTATGTTGCTTGACAACCCTCGGCCAAGGGTGGCTCTGCCCCTGCATCCATGCGGGCTTTAAGACATGTTTGGTGTATTGATCACCTAATTGTGGAGGTTGATCTGCTTATTATGGAGGAGCTAAGGAGTTTAATTATTGTTAGTTATTAACTAAAGTGCACAAAGTTAAGTAGAAGAGGGAGGAAGGTAACAGATCCTAATCGATATATAAGAAAACATCAACCTTTATGATAATATTACAAATGGTTGTGCATAGCCACATCGAGACAATGAAATAATTGTTTCCTTAATCATCATGAGGAAGCCAAAAGTTGAAATTCTAAGTAGACCTAATGTGCTGTACCACTTTGCTCGACAAATATATTGTTTGTACCGGCTGCACATGCCCGAAAAGCCTGTATATTTTGCTTTAGTCATTCTGCAGTTCATCACAAAACCATCCAGTATATTTCTGTAACACAGTTATGGCTTAAAATTGCCATCTTTATCCTTGTTTTCAGTTTCGTTTTATGAATCAATCCAATACTTGTATTCCTGTTTTGCGTTTGATCTCCCCTTTCATTTTGATTAGAATCCAGACTTTCTTTCCATTTGCATGATTATTTTTAATTTTGCTATTGCTAGCTCCCTTCATGGATACCAGTTCCTAAACATGTGATGGAGGGAGCTACAAAGTGGGATCCTGGCCACTACAAAATGTCCAGAGAAGTTAGTCACTCCAACAGCCTTGTAAAGCTTCATAAAAGTCAACATACTGCTACAACCTCACTTGCTCCTGCTTTACGAGTCGAACTTATAAGAGCAAGAATTTGCATTGAAGAGCTAGAAGCTGAAAGGAGGCGCCTTAGAAAGAAATTTAAGCACTTTGTAAGGAAGCTGAATGAAGAAAGAATCTCATGGGTGCGAAGAGAATGTCAGAAGATGCATGCTGTAATTAATGGCTTAAAAGATGATTTGAAAAGAGAAAGAAGAAACAGTAAACAGCTGGATATTGTTAATTCCAAATTGTTGGTTGATCTAGCCGATTCAAAGTTATCTTCCAGACAATATATGCAAGATTATGATAGAGAAAGAAAATCTAGAGAGTTGCTGGAGGAGGTGTGCAATGAACTAGTCAAGGAGATTGAAGAAGACAGAGCTGAAATTGAAGCGTTGAGGAGTGAATGTGCCAGACTTGGTGAGGAAGTGGAAGAAGAGAGAAAAATGCTTCAATTGGCTGAGGTTTGGCGCGAAGAACGGGTTCAAATGAAGCTGATTGATGCAAAGCTGCTTTTAGAAGAAAAATATTGCCTGATGAGTAATCTTATATCAGAACTTCAGAGCTTTTTGAGAGCTAACAATGTAACTGTGGACATGACCGAATTAATTGAAGTGCAAGTGGTCAAGCAGGTTGTTGGCTCGTTGAACATCCAAGAAATAAAAGAGGTCTCTTCTAGCTCTCCAATATTAAATGGCATACATACGCATAATGAGGGTTCTGATATATATGAAGCTGAAAAACTGCGAACAAATATGTCCAATGATCATGGTATTCCTTGTGCTATGAACACCAGCAGTGAACTTTTGAATGGCTTTCTTGATCATGATGAGAGTTGCAAAGATGAAAGTAGTATGGAAACAGTGACCCAGGCTGAAGATCAGTTACTGAATTACACTGTCGCTGAAACTGAGCATTCTGTCAATGAGATTGACCGAGGAAGATATTTTTTTTGTGGCAAAGTGAATCATGAGCAAACCACTGGTCAATCTGGTTCTCTGAATTTTGAGACCAGTGAAATCTCCTCGGTATTACCAAAGAAATCGAAGCAGAAAGGATCCTCTTTTCGCAAGCTTTGGAGATCCTCACTATCAAATGATGACTTCTGTGAGAAAATATCACTCGATGCCAGCGGAAGATTTTCAAATGGAGCAACATCTAATGTGGATGCTATTTTGTCAGAGAATGTACCAGCAGAAAGACCACTAGCGTACCAAGATTTTGTGAATCATTGCTGCCCAGGTGGCCCAAGAAATCCACGTACCTCTCGAGCCTTGAAAGGATGTATTGAATGGCCACGGGGAATCCCGAAGCATGGTTTGAAGTCCAAGATTTTGGAAGCAAGAATTAAAAGCCAAAAACCGCAGTCGCGCAATGTGCTTAAAACTTGAAGTAGGTGGAGGATGGCTTCCACTTTGCTGCTTTAGGTAATTGTACAAATTCAATGAATATCATGAACTAGTAGTTGGATTCACGTGGTAAAGAGCAGCTGTAACAGTTTTGTCTCTTCATAGCTGCTTCTTAAGGATTTCAATGCTGTTCATCCTTTCAATGAACTTCCAGATGTCATTACACTGTATCCACCCTAATGTTACATGAAATGTGTTACTTTTCTCTTTTACATGCCGACTTCCATTACATAAAACATGCATTTTAAGCCTGTCATTAATGAACTAAGCAGCTTATTGTCTAGTTTGTGTCTGTAGAAGTCGATATAAAACCAGAGTTATTTGTATCTATGCATGATTCTTAAAGGTTAAACTCTTTCTTTCCTCAAGATCCAGTTCTCTTTCCGCGTTTCAATGATGTTCATCCTTTCAATGAACTTCCAGATGTCATTACACTGTATCCACCCTAATGTTACATGAAATGTGTTACTTTTCTCTTGTACATGCCAACTTCCATTACATAAAACATGCATTTTAAGCCTGTCATTAATGAACTAAGCAGCTTATTGTCTAGCTTGTGTCTGTAGAAGTCGATATAAAACCAGAGAGTTATTTCTATCTATGCATGATTCTTAAAGGTTAAACTCTTTCTTTCCTCAAGATCCAGTTCTCTTTCCGCGTTTCTTTTTCCTACTCATGAAGGTGAACAAGAACGGTTTACTGGGGAGAGGAGAGGGCTATAAAGAACACTCAACAAGTCGTCAAACTGTTTCGCGCCCTTACTTGGACTTGCATTTTAGTGATGCCTTTGATAATGCTTGTTATGTATCACTAATGGAAGTGATTGTACCTTAAATTTTTTCCAAGTATATATGGAATGACCTCAAGAAATGAATAGGAGAGATCTCAGAATTGCGGGGTGAATTCATTCACCATGGATTTTGTCCCTACACATGATTTAGGAGTGGGGGCCTAAAAGATATCCATGTTGTAATATTTGTTAATATCTTCCAGTGGACTGCTGAAATGATTCTCCAGCAGGATGATGTGTGTCTGGATGCTGATTGTTTCAACTTTTCTCTTGCTTCTGCTTGCATCATTTTCGGAGATACCCATGCCCCAGGCTTTCAGTCTCAGATTTCTTGAATTTAGCATCATTCATTCACACTCCAAGTCTTCAGGTGGGACACTCTTCAGTAACTACTGTGGAATTGCTGATTCAGAAAATCTACGTAAATGGAAGTGGACAAGGCCGAGAGAGCTTAGCAGGTACATATCTAATTTCACTTATGCAACTGTAATGTGTGTCTGGCATCAGTAAAATACGACATAGCAGTTGGCTTATGTCTCCCCCTGGTCCATCGTATTGGAGTGACTCGAGAACAACTGTTAGGTTCATATTCTAGCCTTTCTATGATGTCCTGTCTCTGAGTTATTGTTGTTTGGGCCCCCAGGTTTTTCCAATTTCAGACTTGTACATCTTACAAAAATTGGGAACTTGGTTATTATGACCAGAATAAAACTTGGATGAAACCATATACTATAGAGGTACATTGGATCAATTAAAAGACAAACAAGCTAAGGATTAAATTACTTTATAAAAGTCTATATTAATGATTGCGATTAACTTAGGAAATGTGGTCACAAGTATTTCTATTTATAGCGGAGCAAAGTGATTAACAGAAACATACCAAATATAGTTTTAAAAAAATAGTGGCAATTATTATATAGGCTAATCCAGGAGGGGTTCCATTATTGCCTTTAGGTAAGTACTTTTTAATCTTATCCGTGCATACTATTTATATCAAATTAATTAACGACATTAATTTACTATATCTATTTGATAAACTGAAGCAAGAGTATTTAGTAATTGAGTATCAGTAGACTGCCATTGTTATTGTCCCATGAATTTCATTTTGTTTTTCTTTAACAAAATTTTCTAGACTATCAAGTTTATGTTATCCTTAATAATTAATATTAGTAGCTCAATCAAGATTGGGTATCTTAATATATAATATATTGAAAAATTACGTAACTAGGCAAACATATAATATTTATTTACATTATACTAGTATAGTTTGAAAAAATTATAATTTATAGCTATAGGTAGGGTTTTATTGTTATTTCTCTCTCCTCTGATCTCTCTCTACAATTTCTTACTAGATATACAATTATATATGTCTACCAGCTGCATATATACAATTATTTTGACAAATATACATAGTCAATTCGACAGATATACATATAGATTTTGCCTCTCTCCACTCTCTGCCCTCTCTCACTCACCTCTCTCCTCCCTCTCCCAATCTCTTTTGCCAGATATACAAATATATTAGTTACACATATACTATTATTTGATAGATATACACATACAATTTGACAAATATATATATACATAATTAACCTCTCCTCTCCTCTCTCTCTCGATCTTGCTCACTTCACTCCTCCCTTCCAGGTCACGTAGTCGAAATTATGCTGTGTAATTATGTAACATATAGCTATTTGATTGAAACAATAATGTTTACTTTTGATCTTGAATATTCCGCTGCCTTAAAATTAAGGGGGAAAAAGAGATATTAAAAATTTATGCAAATATCGTTGTCATGGTGACGTGGTTAAGTATTCATTCAATCAAAATTTATGATTGCCTAGTTTGATATAACAAAGTCCCTATCCAAAATGGAGGTAGTCAATTGCAACTTGTTCAGACAATGGCATAATTGTTTATCAAAATTAAGGTTTTTGATACTACTAATTAACTAAAACAACAATAATAACAAGTGAGCATGTTAGCAAAAAAAAAAAAAAGATAATGATGAATGAAAAAGAAGAATAATAATTAGGTAAATGTCTAAAATGCAAACTCAATGGTGGAGCCTAAAAGGTGGCCTTCAACTGACGTACAGTAAAGTAGCATTACTTTTAAAATCTTTTTTCGGATTTGCAAAGTCTTAATATTCTCTCCAAATTAATTTCTTTATTCTTATTAATTAAGGTATATTATTCATAAAGTGGGATTTTTCATATATATGACTAATAATTCTAATTGGAATCTTTGAACCTACTATTATGTTCAATTATTTGTTATGCTGTCAATTCAAATACCGTTTATAGTTTTCACTCATCAACTAATGCGTCTAAGAAACACTATTTGAATATCTATATTTATAATCAGGAGAAAAAATAATAAAATCAGCTACTATTCTAGGATATTTTAAATAGTGAGCAAAAAAAAATATTTTTTCTATCTCAATTTTTGTGATAATTTTTAAAAAGTCAATATGATTAATTTTTTAAGATAAATTGGATTAGACCATCAATATTTTAAAATAAAATTTAAATATCTAAAAATATACAAAAGTACCATAAATTGCAATTTATTTCATATCGGGTAATAAAATAAATAATATTTTAATATTCTATTGATCAAGATTTATATAACTTATTTCAAAAACTGAGTGTTACATAAATTGGATAGAGAAACTACATACTCTTTTTTTTTTGGCTTATTTCAAAAAAAAATTAATTTTAACATTACACGTGCGCATGTTTTCATAAGATTAAAAGATATTTTGATATATTCAACATAACTTTAATTTAGGATCACAAAATTAAAAAAAAAATTCTTAAAATTCATATCAAGTTAAATTAAATTATTTTTTACTACAAAAAAAAGTACTTATTATTAATTCACCGGATATATTCTACTTAGAATAAGTGACTAGAAGCACACATGAGTTGGACAACCTAGCAATATTGGTGTTATGGAACAATCACTTAAGCAAAGAGGAAGCAAACGAAAAGTGAATTCAAAAATTTAAATTTATATTTTTGAAATTTTGGAATTTGGGATAATAATTTATACATGTTAAATAAAAAGTATACAATAATCATAAAATTTGAATAAAAACTACTGTAATTATCTTATCAAGCAAATAATTAACATTGTAGATCCAGCCGCAAACTAAACTGAAACGTGCCAAACTGCACATGCATGCACAAGCCGAAATCTGTAAGTTGACGCAGATGATTTGGTAGTGTTTTCATTTTTAAAAGAAAGAATTGATAGTACTAACTTGACTCAACGTTAGTTAACCATATAAAGATCATCAGTGGTGCAGCGTATGAAGTTATTCCTTTTAGAGTTTTTAAATTTAAATTTTGAAAATGAAAAAATTCTTGATGAAAAGTGTTTCTTTTCGGATATAGTCAAACTTCAACGTGGATATTAAATACGGAGTGGAAAACAAAAAAAACTTCTATATAGAAGGGCCTCATTTTATCTAATCGATTAAACATGCTCCTTCTATTCACTTTTATTTGTTACTATTTTACTTTTCGAAGTCAACTTGACTAAACTTTAAAGCTAATTAAATTGAAGTAGCTAAATTCAATGTTTGAAATCTAAAATTTAGATGATTAAAAAATATACGAAAAAATTATAAATTGCAACCATTCTCATATTAATATGCTGAAAAAATACATCTTAAAATGTGGGTCAAAGTTTATATAATTTAATCTCGATAAGTGAAATAATGACAAAGCAAATGAAGAGAGTATATATGTCTCAGCCTTCAATTCCTATTTTATTTTATTTCCTTATTTAGAATCACATAATACTACAACAGCCAAACTCTGCAGTACAAAAACTAATTTTTTTTTTTATCACAACAAAATTTTAATTTATTTTAAAGCAACAGGTCGCCCTATGATCTCAAAATCCTGAATTTAATTCTTTTCAAGGAAATGTGAATGGTTTTGGCATCACGCTTTGAAAAGACATTGACAAAATTGCAGGATAAGCAACTGCCATAACACAAAACAATTGATTATGGGTTGAGATTTGAGCCCACCTATACTGCCTCATTCTACTGTGTTTGGATACATATATATCCATTTCGTCTTGTTTTGGCTATATCACATTATTTGATGCCGACTCCTCAATTCCCTTTTTTAATATCACTTTTATTTATTTATTTATTTTCATCTTATCTTGCATTCCATCACAAGTCTTTGTTAGGTTTATATTATCATCTGATGTTTGACATCGGTATTTTATACTGGAAAAAGTTAAAAAAATATGTAATTTCCTAACAAAGACGATTATAACTATTGATTCCTTGAGATTTTATTTCTAAGAACAAGAACAAGAGGCAGGTATAGAGCTTTAAGTTGGTGGGTGTACAGAAGATAACTGTACGAGTACTCCATGCCAACTGGTACAAATTCATATATATATATATATATATATATATATATATATATATATATATATATATATATATATATATATATATAGGATTACAGAAAGTGTCAGGATCGTCGTCTCAACAAGTTTGGAGATCTAAAATTAAATTTCATAGAAATCTCTTATTTTTTCGAATTAATATATATTTACATATAGAATAATTATAATATATTTAGTGTAATCCTACAAATGAGATTCAAAGAGATGAGATATACACAGACATTTTAAAGTAAGAATATAAACGATATAAAATTTTAATAAAAAAACATAATATATAAATTTAGAATTATAAAAGCTGAGTTAGAAATTTGAAAAGGTTATATAATAATATTAAAATAGCATTGATTAGTTTTAGTGCTTTAAATATGAAGAAAACATCAAAACACACATTTGATTTTTTTTATAAACACAGAATAATAGATTTTGCATAACGTAGAAGGTTTGACCGTTTGAGAGAGTCTAGAATATTTAATAATGAGAGAATACAAATAGTGAAAGAAAAATAATAAAATAAATATAAAAATAATAATGTTAATTCATGATAATTGCCAAAATTCAAATGAAATAACAAAATAAATAGCTACATAAGAACTTGTGTTACAATCAATTAAGCATTATTTCATTTCTCAATAATTACAACATTCCCTATAGTAAATGAAGTGTATCTTTTATCGAATTTTTTCTTTTTAAATTTATCAACACATAAAATTATTTTAACAATATATATACATCATTGAAAAACAATAAAGACCCTCAAAAATTGAGTCCAAAAGATAAATTTAATGGCCTTATCATTGAAACTATGTGAGAGTGCAACCAGACTCATGTTTTGAAAATGATGGAATTTGAATTTACTTCGAAACCTACAATCCTCAGGTTCCAACTAAATATTTATAAATTTTTAATAAATTACTCAAATACAAATATACAGTACTAACTTCGTCTCATAATATAAGGCACTTTTGATTTTACATGATTATTAAAAAATCATTAATACATTAGTAGACTTTATCATTTTACCCTTCATTTATATCAATGTACATTAAATTAAGTTAGAAAAAATTATTAATAAACTAATTAATGGTGGGGGCAAAATGAAAAAAAATAATTAATTTTATCTTAATTTAGTAAATGCCCTTATAATATGAGATAAATATTTATAGAAAGATGTCCTTAAACTATGAAACGGAGGGAGTACAATCTAAGCAAAATCTATGGAACTCGTCCGAACCTATAGAATGATCTTAACTCCATCTCTGCAACCTTCGTAAAATTATGTGTTCTTTCCTTTATTTTTATTTTTTTACTGTACATGATGTGATCCAAGTTGAATGTAGTGTATTTCTGAAAAAAATAATAAATGTTGAAAATAGTTTTTTTTTGGTCATTTTAAAATAAATTATTATTTAATAAGACCCCAAACTCCAAAGTGGACAAATAATCGAGAGTGAACAGAAGGGAGTAAAATCCACTCCATTCATATTTGTCTGTTCTATTTTAATTATTATAATAAGATTTAATACAATTCTTAAAAAATTAATTACAGTATAATTTATTAATTAATATATTTCTTATAAATAATTAATCTTTTATTTATATATATTTTTTAATTTTAAAATAATTAATATTAAAAATAATTTTTTTAATTATATAAATATAATAATAATTAAAATGAGACGAAAAAAAATATATAATTAATAGCACAATCAACTCACAGTCTTACACAGCACAAAATATATCTTTCGTATTTAATTTGTATGGAATCAATAAGAAGAATCTTCCTTCCTCGATAGAAGAGATTACCCACACGCTCGATTAACGCGCGTGTCCCAATTCTCCTAGATTCTAGAATTAGAGAGGCACACGGGAATTGGCTGGACTCACTGACATTCTGACAAACCCCCTGAAATATGCTAACATAATTACAACAAACCCTTCAGCAAATTTATAATATAAAAATGCACCTCTTAAATTTTTTATTATTTACACTAGTACAATAAATCTCTTAAATTAATCAGCAATTCCAACTTTCACACCTAAAATAGAACATGAGCCATCCAACCATAGTACAATCATTTCATGTCTATGATTCACTAAATCTCCTTTAAACAACACTAAATAATAATGACCATCAAATAATTATCACTAAAGAAATATTTAATTTGTGAGCAAACGTAACTGAAAAGACAGCAATGTCCCCTTGGTCGATGAACAAGTTGACGTTTTGATGCTTCGTTTAATTTCTAATTATACAATAATAGTAATATGAAAGTGGAATCCATATTTATTATAATGAGAAAAAATAACGAAGTATGGTTGATATATAATAAGCTCGTAGATTTCAACTTTGCACCAAAATGACTTCGTTCTTATTTGATATAGCTACTGGATATCTTTGATTATCATAAAGTAGTAATAACATATATCTTTTTAATACTCCTGTTATTCATTTTTACTTGTAATTGTTTCACTTTTTGAGATCAACTTGATTAAATTTCAAAATCAAATTTAATTTTATAATCCAAAATTTAGATGATTGGAAACTATACAAAAACTGTTATAAGTTTCAATCTTTCTCATATTAATATAATGAAAAAATACATCTTAAAATATTGATCAAAGGTCATATAGTTTAACATCAATAAGTGAAATAGTGACAAGTAAATTAATGAAGGGAGTGCAAAAGATGAAATAACTATACATTCTTCAATTTCAAATACTTCCTCTGTTTACTTTTACTTGATATAGCTAGTGGATATCTTTGTTTATCATAAAGTGGTAATAACATATATTTTTTTTAATTACATAAAATAAAATGACTAATACACTCTTCAGTTCCAAATATTATACATCACATTAGCAAAATCAAATTGGTTTCCAAATATTAACGTTTTAGAAAAATAACAAAGTCACTTTTTAGTTCTTTTTTGTTTTACAAATCTACCATTGGCGTGATTCAACTAATTGAGTATTAATTAAATAAAATTTATTTATTTTTGAAAAAATAAATAAAGAATAGTTAGACAAAATTAATAAATAGCTTCTACAAGTATATGGAAAACATATGTAGCATCAAATAATTTAGTAACACTCAAGAATTGATCCTTAAAAATCTTTTTGTTATTAATACAGATGATGTTACTTATTGTGTTGGATATATATATTATCTAGAGAAGAAACAGTCTCTCTACTTAGGTAGTGGTAAGGTCTGCGTACATTCTATCCTCCTCAGACTTCACTTGTGAGATTTCATTGGATATGTTATTATTGTTATAGAGAAGAAAATTTGTATATTTGTAATCCATAGATCACATGGGAATCACTACTAGCTATAGAGCTACAACAGCAAGTCATGAGATTCTGTGCAAGAAATGCCAACCAAAATCTTGTCTTTGTGTCACTATTATATACTTTTAAATCACAGAAAAATAGACAAATCAATGGCCAAACTAAACCTCCTAACTTGGAATCATCTTTTAATTTCTCTTATATATTATCTAAATTACATGTACTTTATCAATATTATTATTCTTTCTTCTGGAAGGAAATAAAAAAGGATTTTTTCAAAAGTTTCATGGCCTTCAAATAGTGATGACGAAGTCACGATTTTCACTAAAAAATTTAAAATATATATAAAGAAGTAGATTCAATATCTATTGAATTGTATGTGTATATATGTGTATGATATAATTTTTACTTTATATATACTATATAATTTTTCAATTGAGATGAATGGATCTTTTAATCAGTTAAAATATCGAATTTCTAAATTTTCCTATGGGTGGGATGGTGGATGACTGGGAAAGACAACTTGATGACCGTTAAATATTTGAGATTATTGTTTAATTAATAGTAATGTCCAATTTTGCTTAGAAGTTACATAACGTACTCCCTTATTAGTTATCATGATAAGATTTGACATAATTTTTAAGAAGAAAATAATTAGAAGCCTTATTTGATTAATATATCCCTTATAAATAATTAAACTTTTATTTATATATGTGTCTCTTAATTCTAGAATAATTAATACTAAGGACAAAACTGAAAAAAAATAATTAATTCTCTCTCGATTCTCTAAATTGACAAATAGTTTGAGACAACTATTTTTAATATATCTGACAACTAAAATGGAACACAGAAAATATTATTTTACTCCGGCCAAAAATTATCCACACGCGCTTTTGATTTACCTTTTCGATTACTTTTCATTGGTCGATCCCATATAAAAGAATTGGTTAGAACATAGGTCATATGCTTTATTCTTATAGGAAAAAGATAGACCATCAATTTCCATATTTGAAAAAAATGGTCCAAAATTCGTACTCACAAGAGAATTTGTTCAAGCATAAATGACAAATGTCCAACCAATGAATGATGTTAATTAAAAGAGAAGCCGTGAAAGTGAAAAACTATATAGACATGCAGAATATTTTGTGAAATCCTCATCTACTTCATGTCATGTTATAAAAGCCAACAAAGTGAACACCATTCATCTCATCTTGCTTTAAATTAATATATTATTCACTTCCTTTATTTAACAAAAAAAGAAAAAACACGTGGAAGATAATTCATATTTAAATTCCTTGAGAGGATTAAGAACAAGGGTGAATGTTGGTTCCAGTCAATTCAAAATTTTGAGTGTATTGACATTGAATATTCTAGAAAAAAAATGACTTGTATGAAAATTGCTTGTAGTATATATTAACTAAGAATTTTTTAAAGTATAAATACAAAATTTTGATCAAAGTACCTAATTAAAATCCTATATATTTTCACTGTTTCAAAATGAATGATCTAGTTTGACTTGACATGAAATTTAAGAAAACAAAGAAGACTTTTCAAACTGGTAGTCCTATATTAAAGTTATGTTAAATGTGCCAAAATTATCTTTAATCTTATGGCCTTAAACTTGTCATATAAAAAACTGAAATTAAAAATGTTACTACAAAAGGAAATGAGTTATCCTTTTTTAAATAGGTTCGTAACTAATTTGTTCATCGTTGGAAATTAACAAGAATGCACTGTTAGGATTTGACTTCTATCGTATTAGCAGAAAAAAATCTTCTCATGCCCGCGTGCGCACATATTTTTCCAGGAAGAAAATTTTTTGGCTTTCCGAAGGAGATTGTTAATTTCTCCACCATTTTATATTAATTTTCCAATGAATATATAAGTCAATTCATCAAATCATATTTAAGCATACATTTCTTTATCTAATTTATCTTCATTCAAAATTTATAACTATCAGTTTCTGCATAACGCCATATATATTAATTCGAACGCAAAGAATGAAGATGTCAAAAAGATGGTAATTAATTGGAAATCACACACACAAAAAAAAGTGTAAATAAAAGGATGAGCCCCATGCAACAACAGCAAAGTCAGTACTTACGGCAGAAAGCACTATAAATCAAATCTAGGGCGAAAAAAAGGGGGTCCATTTTAGCACTATGAACAGTGCACAGCCCAACTCCAGCATAGGATACTTTTTGTCAAGCCTAGCACCATCAACTTGGCCTTTTGAAGTATAGTAAAAATATATACGAGTATAAAAATTGGGAACCCCCCCCCCCCTTCCCAACCCAGAAGGGTTCATGTGGGTCTAGACAAGTTGTACTTTTGGTGATGTTCATTCATATTGAGCTAGTCTTTCAAAAATATCATGAGTATAGAGAGACTATAGATGTAACTATAGATGTAACGATCCTGCTTGTAGCATCTTTCTGGTGTTTTGTCGATGTGGATTCTTATCTTTAAGATGAATTGTTACATATACCACCTCTATATACTTAGCGTACTCGGCGAGGTTTGACCCACTGCAAGAGATTCGCCTAGACTTATCACTGAAGTTTATGCACCACCTCTGGGGGCTCAACGTCCTCGCTGAGGTTTGCCCCACTGCATGAGATTAATTTAGACTCAGCACTGAGGCTTGTCCTGCCTCATCCGAATTTGCCTGAACTTAGTTGAACTTTAGCCCACATCGACAATGCTGTCACAAGAGTGACTCTGATACCATCTGTAATGACTCAATCCGCTACGACTCAATCCGCTAGTGATATTACTCACTTTAATTTGGGCCTAGATATGCACGACTTTAAAAGTGTCACCAGTAGGTCAGGTCTGTTTACTTATATACTCATCATCTCTCTATATCTTCCTGATATGGAATTTCTCCAAAGGGGGTTCAATTGAATTCTCTTCAATGAAAAATCATAGGCTTGAAGATGAACATCATAGTTTATGTATATATAAATAGTTGTGTGAATATTATATATAAGAATTTTGTTTTAGTATAGCCACAAATGTAAATCTTAAAAATTTTTAGATTACAAGTTTTAATCCTTGAATATGTTATTTGTTATTGTTAGAACTACCGATTTCTTCACTGTCAAAATCATGAAAGCATTTACGTTATCTTAAGCAATAAAAATCTTGACTTAGAGTCTCATTTTTCACACGTATTATAAAAGCATAACTTTTTAAAATTTATCTTTTAGATTCATTTTTTCTTCCCCATCAATTGCATTAACAGCAACATGATGTACTAAAAAAACATTAGAAGTTAACAAATGACTATCTAAATTTAATTAATTAACAAGAAATTAATGACTATCTAAATTTAATTAATTAACAAGAAATTAATCTCTCAAAAGTCCATATTTTTTGGACAATTGTTAGAGAGTAACAAAGTAGCGGGGCCCTATATGTTTTTATTGTTGGATGATGATGATGATGATAACGTTTTTTGTTTATTTTGTTAAAAGACAATTTCCTTGTGGGCTCCATTTTGTGTCCTGTATATTGTATATATCCAAAACTTCTCTACCGTCCAGTGTGCTCTTTAGTCTTTATATATATATTTACTTTTTTTTTTATCGTGAATTCAATATTCAGTGTTCATATTAAAGTTTGATTAATTTGAATTCACGTCGTGGAGAGCTTATTCAAGAAAAGCACTTCCTGTGAAGGACTTTTTGTACCCAGGACACGAATCCAAGATTTTTTATTAAGGAAAGAGAAGCTCTATCCACTACATTACATTCTTTGGTGATATCTTTATATATATTATAGTATAAGTTTTGAAGCCTTTTGCTCTTTATTTACCTCATCAATTCATTTTTGTTTGTTCACTCTGATAAAATAACTTCTTTTTTAAGTTTTAATATTGATTATTACTTTCAAATTATTTTTCAAGTCTAATTAAACCTATTAATATGGGCATCATGATAAAATTGCACTTTATTTATTAATTCTCAAAGAGTGTAAAACTGAAATAATATCTCATGTGATCACTAAACTATTGATTCTTTTCACGAAAAGTTACTCAAATTTAATTTTTAATTTAAAATTCACTCCGTTATGGATTTTTTAATGATAAGTCACTTAATTTTTATTTTTAACTCAAAAGTCATCCAACTAAGAGCTCTTTTCAAAAGTCACTCAACTTTGATTTTTACCTCAAAAATCACTCAAGTGTGATCTCTTTTCACATAGTCATTCCACTTATTTAGTTAATTTTTTTTTCATTAAAAATTACTTACTTGGAATCACATTAATTCAATTTTTGTTACAATTCTTTATCACGTAAACTGAAAAAGAGGGCGATATTAATTATGAGTTTTTTTTCTCAGAAAATTATTTAACTTTGATTTTTAACTCAAAATTCACTCAAGTCGTCACTTAGCTTATTTGATTCATTTTTGTTTCAAACCAACGTCTAAAATTAAAATATACCCATTTAAAAATTAAATAGGTTGAGTGATTTTTTTTTTGGTAGAAAGGTTGAGTGATTTTATGTAAAAGAATACATAGATTAGTATCTTTTGAGTTAAAAATCAAAGTTGAGTGACTTTCTACGGAAAAAGTCCATCTTTGCATGATAATTTAAAGTATTATCTCATGCAAAATTTATAGCACAACAACAATAACATACCTAGTGGCATTCCATCAAGAAGTAAGAATAGAGTTACATATTACCGATACCTCGTGCAAAGTCTATTATAAACAAGTAAGAATAAACGAAAAAAATATTCTTTTTTATTTGTCTAATTACTTCAAAGGATATTAAATAAATTAAAAAAAAATAAGAACGAAAAAAGCATTAAATTGATGATTCATTGTTTTGGTATTTGGTTCAGAAATTCGGGAGTCCAAATTTTAGGGAAACCTTAATCATATACACTAGAGGACAATAATTAAGTTCTTTGAAAGTGAAATTGTACAGGACTTCAAGTTTTTCTTACAACTTCTCTCAAAAATGAATGACAAACTTTATTTGCCCTTCTCAGTTCATCAGGTAGGGTCATTGTCCTTCACAGGATTTTTACACATTGGATAAGAAAAAATAAATTAAAGTTGGAAAAACCTTTGGACCTTATAACTAAATCTAATTAATAAAAGAAGAATTTGTTCAATATACATTTGGGGACCATGCAGAGAAATAAAAGAGACTTCATGGCAACATATCGTTTTAATTTATTTTAGCGGTATTATATTATTGTTACTAAAATTATTTAATAATAGTTAAATTAGTTTTTATTTATTATAGCCAAAGTTGCTAAAATTTTGAGCAATATTTATATAAAGTAGTGATTATAATTAAATATACATACTTACTGTTGTCACAAAATATAATTAGTATAATAATGATTATATTATTATCTCTAAATAATTATCATATTTGTAATAGCAATGTCATGTGTATATAATTGATGAGTTAAATAGGATGATAACAACACATACCTATATATATATATATATCGTATTAGCTATAATATTATAAAATCAAATAGCTAAAGCAGTTACGTTAGTCAATACTAGTTTTAAGAAAAATATAAATTTGAGAAGGAGAAAGAGAAAGAGAGTGAAATTATTAAATTAAATTTGCATGGAAATATGACGTAAAGAACTTATATGTGTAACCAAAATATCTGCACAAGCTAAAAATTTGTGCGGAACTTTTTAGTTAAAAATATAAAAATAAAAATTCTACGATTAAAACATTAAATCAGTGCCATTCCTCTCATACAATAATTTTTTCCCCAAAGTAATTAAAAACATGTTAAATGAACTGAGAATGATTTGCGGTACAAGCGGAGCCGTGTAGTTTGAGAGTCTTCAAGCTCTTGTTTATTCCATTGAAGAATGCCAATATTTATAGGACACGGATACAAGCCCTAGAAGCCCTAGAAACCCTAGGCCCATACTCTATGCTTAATGGCATATTTATCCATAAACATATAATAATAATAATAATAATAGTAATAATACCCCCAATAACATATTGTGTTCTTACAGATATTAAAATTTTATAAAAATTTATAATTTTTTTTTATTTCAATCAAGATATTTTGGACGTCAACACTTAACTCATGACTATATAAAGAGTATCTCATAAATACTGAGAATATTCATAAAAAGATTAAAATATATTTCAAGAAGGTCAAAATGATCCGACGATTGAGAAAAATACACCACTAATGGCCCTCAGATCATGGAGTTAGTGGCCTTCAAATCATGAAAAAATCTTAAGAGAGAAGAATCAATCGAGTAATCTCAGGAGAAGAATCAAGAGAAACAGTTTTATGATGCAGATTCGATAGACCGAGAATTTCAGCAACTCGATCTTTGAGGTTCAGAACTTTTCATTTTTGATAGTGGTAAGTCCTCCCCAACATTCGGAGGATATTTATTTTTTATGATTGGATAGTCTTTTACTTAATAGTTGGTAGCCATGCCCTGTCATGGTACTTTCTTAGACGATAGTATAGAGACTTCATAGACATAAACGTAGATGTTGATGTTGATGTCGAGGGTTCTTTTCCCTTATACTCCTTTTCTTTATATTGAGATTTTTGTTATTTATTCTGTTTTCTTGTGATAGACTGATGCTGATTGTATGAGTACGCTGATAGGATAACATTGATATTTGTTATATCATTTTGATTCCGTTGATGCATTGACAAAAATATGGCAAAGAGACTGAGTGGTCCGCTTGAGGTTTAGCAATAGCCTCCGAGTGTCAGCCACGCCTAGGGTACTCTTCCGAGCGCGATATTAACATGATCACTAACATCAATAGCGTAGCCAAATATATATATATGTTAAGATGGCCAAACAGATACTCTTCATGAAAAAATCTTATTATGTATATGAAAAATTATACGAAATATATTGGTTAAATTAATAAAATTTCTTATTTCACCACTAATTAACGCGGTCGCTATGATACCCAACTGAGCACGATGCTCGACTTTTTATATTGTTATATCTATTAGCGTTTTAAAAGATAGAGATTGAAAACGATTGGATCTATTATCGATAAATTTCTAAACATATTATAAATATTTATAATACATAATTATTCTCTTAATGCTCATTAACTCCAATTCTCCGATTCCGCGTCTTTGTACTTTATATTATTTTATATATTAGAATTAAATAAAACAAGTATATATATAATTAAAAAAATTAGTTTCGTACATACCAATAACATATATATTATCGGCAACCCCAATATATTAATTAAAAAATTAAATGATTGAAGACGTACATTTATTACCATTCATTATCAATTTATTCACGTTTTTTTTGAACTATAGTTTTAGAAATGGGTCCACAATCATTGAGTAAAGGGGCCCATCTAAAATCAAGATTTGTTTTATATGAATTCTTAATTTATATTATTATATCAAACTTAATAATATTCAAAAGTACAAAAATATCAATTCTCTAATGAGTATTACATTAGTTAATCTATAATAAGAGATAAGAATTCTCTT
>DF360955.1:28042-45783 GCA_000787875.1 Solanum virginianum | reverse complement strand
GCCAACCAAGTCTAACAAGGGGCCCAAGCCCCTCATGCTACTACCCCGAGAGCTAGGGTAAGGGATTTCATGAGGATGAATCCTCTGGTTTTCCATTGTTCAAAGGTGGATGAGGATTCACAAGAGTTTATTGATGAAATCTACAAAATCTTATCGATCATAAGTATTGGGCCAAATGAGAAGGTGGAGTTGTCGATGTACCAACTCAAGGGGGTGACCCAAATTTGGTTTGATCAATGGAAAGTTGAGAAGGGTAATGGCTACATGGTGCTTTGGGAGGAATTCAAATTGGCCTTCCTTAATCGATTCTTCCCTCTTGAGCTTAGGGAAGAAAAGTTGGTTGTGTTTATGGACTTGAAGCAAGATGGTATGAGTGTGAGCTAGTATGCCCTCAAATTTAATCAACTCTCAAAGTATGCTCCTCACTTGGTGGCTAATTCTAGGTTGAGGATGAAAAAGTTTGTTATGGGGGTCTCCAATTTGGTAAGTGAAGAGTGTCGATATGCAATGCTTATTAGTGACATGAACTTGTCTCGGTTGATGACATATGCCGAGCAAATATAAGAAGAAAAGTTGAGAAACAAGAAGGGCTATGAGGCTAAGGGAGCTCATTTTGAGGGTGGGTTTTGAAAGGGTGCTAGATATCAACAAGGCCAAAGGCCTCCTCATGCTACTAATAGGGGATTTATCAATGACGTCCCTAGGTCTCAAGGTGTGGGTGCAATGGTTCCTAATAATGCGTTCCGTAAGTGTGGAAGGTATCATATGGGCCCATGTTTGAAGGGTTCCAATGCATGTCTTGATTGTGCAGAGCTTGGTCACAAGAGGATGGATTATCCAAGGAACCGTGGCAAAGTTCAAGGTGCAAATGCGGTCCCATTGGATAGAGGTGGTCCTCAAGGTGATGCCCCGAGGCATAATCACTTTTATGCTCTACATGGGAGGCAAAGGGTTGGTGAAGTCCTCGATGTTGTTACTGGTATGTTGAAAATTTTTTATCTTGATGTATACGCTTTGATTGATCTGGGTGCCACTCTTTCCTTTGTTACCCCCTTTGTTGCTAAAAAGTTCCATGTTGAGTTAGAGTTATTGCACGAGTCATATGAAGTATCTACTCCTATTGGTGCATCTGTTGTTGCTATGAGGGTATGTAGAAATTGTTCGATTTGCATCTTGCATAAAATCTTACCTTGTGATCTTGTTGAATTAGATATGGTTGATTTTGATGTTATTCTTAGGAAAGATTGGTTGCATGCATACTATGCTTCTATCGATTGTAGAACCCACAGGGTCAAGTTTCAATTTCCAAATGAACCCATTATTGAGTGGGAAAGACATGATGTAATAGTGAGGGGTAGGTTCATCTCATGCATTAAAGCCCATAGGTTGATTTCCAAGGGGTGTTTGTATCATCTTGTGAGAGTCAAAGATGTGGAGTCCAAAGTCCCTTCCATTGAGTTAGTCCCGATTGTAAATAAATTTTTTAATGTCTTCCCAAATGATCTTCCAGGTGTCCCTCCCGAAAGAGAGATAGATTTTGGCATAGATCTCCTTCCTAACACCCAACCTATCTCTATTCCCCCTTACCTTATGGCCCTAGTAGAGTTGAAGGAGTTAAAGGAGCAATTGACGGATTTATTGGAGAAGGGATTTATTAGACCTAGCCAATCCTCTTAGGGTGCACCGGTGTTGTTTGTAAAGAAGAAAGATGTGCATTATGAATTTGTGGTGATGTCCTTTGGATTGACTAATTCGCCGGCCATCTTCATTGACCTAATGAATAGGGTCTTCAAGTCCTACCTTGATTCCTTTGTTGTGGTCTTCATTGATGATATTTTGATCTATTCACCTAGTAGAGAGGAGCATATGGGCTATTTAAGGGTTGTGTTGCAAAGATTGAGGGAGGAAAGATTGTATGCTAAATATGACAAGTATGAATTTTAGTTGAAAGTGGTTGCATTCTTGGGTCATATGGTGTTCGGGGATGGTATAAAAGTGGAACATAAATAAACCGATGTGATTAGGAATTGGCCTAGACCATTGACCTCATCGGACATTAGTAGTTTCTTGGGCTTTGCAGGTTACTATAGATGGTTTTTGAATGGGTTCTCCTCCATTGCTTCTCCTATGACAAAATTGACTTAAAAAAAGGTTAAGTTTGTGTGGACCAATGAATGTGACAAAAGTTTCCAAACATTGAAAGATAGACTTGTGTTTGCACCTATATTGTCACTACTGGATGGACATCTAGAGTTGGTTTGGGTTGTGTATTGTTCTAGGCAGCTCAAAGTGTATGAAAAAAACTACCCTACCCATGATCTTGAATTGGCCACCGTGGTGTTTGCATTAAAGATTTGGTGTCATTATTTGTATGGGGTGCATGTGGATGTCTTCACCGATTATAAAAGCCTTCAATATGTCTTCACTCAAAAATATCTCAACTTGAGACAAAGAAGATGGCTAGAACTCCTTAAAGACTATGACATGAGTGTGCATTATCATCCAAGTAAGGCAAATATTGTGGCGGATGCTTTGAGTCAGGTGTCTATAGGTAGCCTAGCTCATGTAGATGGTGGTGAAAGGGAGATGGCTAGGGAGGTGTATAGGTTGGCTAGGTTGGGGTAAGGTTGGAAGATGTGGGTAATGGCATTATTGTTTTTGATGGTTCTAAATCTTCTTTGGTTGATGAGGTGATAGCAAAACAAGATCTAGACTCCTTCCTGCTTGAGTTGAAGGCCTTGGTGAAACAAAGAAAAATAGAAGTTTTCTCCCAAGGGGGAGATGGGGCCCTTAGATACCAAGTTAGGTTGTGTGTTCCATGTGTTGATGGTTTGAGGGAGAGAATTCTTGATGAAGCCCATAATTCCTCTTATTCAATCCACCCTGGTTCCACCAAAATGTATAGAGACTTGAGGGATGTATATTTGTGGGGAGGTATGAAGAAGGATATTGCCAAATCTATTTTCGATAGCCATAGTTGCCAACAAGTCAAAGCTGAACATCAAAGGCTGGGTGGCCTAACGCACACTAGCATCGGTATGTCTCCTTTTGAGGCTTTTTATGAGAGACGTTGTAGATCACCAGTGGGTTTAGTTTGAGGTTGGAGAGGTGGCTTTGTTGGGGCCAAATCTGGTTATGGATGCTCTTGAGAAGGTTAAGATGATTAGCGAAAGATTGAGGATAGCCCAAAGTCGTTAAAAATTCGATAACAATGTGAGCATAAGAGACCTAGAATTCCAAGTAGATGATTGGGTTTATTTGAAGGTTTCTCCAATGAAACGTGTGGTCCGGTATGTTGGTATGTTGGTCCTTATGAGGTGATAAAGAGGGTTGGTATTATGGCTTATGAGTTGAGGTTTCCCTAGTGAGATGGATTTGGTCCATCCAGTGTTTCATGTTTCTATGTTGAGAAAGTGTGTTGGTGATCCAAATGCCATTGTGCCTCTTGATGTTATGGGTGTTGTTGAGGATAATTTGACTTATGAGGAGGTTCCGACAGAAATTATGGATATACAAGTGAAGAGGTTGAGGAACAAAAATGTAGCTTCCATTAAGATCCTTTGGAGGAACCAACAAGTTGAAAGTGTCAATAGGCAAGTAAAGAGATTGAGGAACAAAGAGCTGGCATCCGTTAAGGTCCTTTGGAGGAACCAACAAGTCCAAAGTGCTATTTGGGAGGCCGAAGCGGACATACAAAAGCAGTACCCTTATCTCTTCCACTCCACTCAAGCTGATACTAATTTTAGGTCCCCCTATGTTCTATCAAGTCTTATATTTCAGCTCCTATGTCATTCATGTGCATTCGTGTTTAAGTTGACAATATATGATGATTTCACACTTATAACGGGATTTTGAAAGTGATGTTTTAAACATAATGTTGTATTCATGTTGGGGCTGATTTATTCATGATTATTCTTATCTTTTATGTCTCTTCTACATTCAGGGACGAATGTGCCCATAGGGGAGATATTGAAACGACCCCAAAAAGTGCCTAAAAATGTGCCTCAAATGTGCCTGGAATCTTATTTTCCATATATCTCAAAATCTATTCATTATTTTAAAACTCCGACTTAATATTGAAACGACCCCATAAAGTTCCCGAAAATGTGCCTCGAAAGTAACCATAAACTTACTTTCCATATATCTAAAAATCTGTTTGAAATTTCAAAAATCCAACTTCATATTCTTGTTCAGGGGGTCCAAATTAGGGTGACAAAGGTCTAACCTCAATTTTAAAGCAAAGGAATCAAATTATGAAATTTCGCTTGGTGTGATTTTCATAGAGCATCCACGACCTCTCCGTGTGTGATTTCTACACTGTCTTTAAATTATGAAATTTGCACTTGATGCAATTTCTAGAGACTGTCCGTGATCTCTCCGCGACACAGAGAGGTGATTTTCCTGCACTGTCTTTTCCTAGTTCATCCAGATTTTTCTAAGTGTTGGACCTAAGTTTTCCCAAATGTACTTTCACCTGTACTTAGCCTTATTTCACCCTCATATTACCCCTAAGCATTCCCCAATATTTTCCTAAACACTTAGACTCATTTCTAACCCTAAATTCAAGTCCCAAACTCAGGGCCAATCTCAAGTATTTCTTCAAAGATCTCACCCAAACTTCAAATCTCCATTAAAGTCTTCTTCACGAACTTCACAAAAGCTAAGGTAAAGCAAAGTGTTGATTAAAGGTTTTACCACTGATTTTCCTACATAATTTCATCTCCAAATTGCATGCTCTTTTATCCCTATTTCACATGCCCAACGCGTTTGATAAAATGTCCCGTTATGGTTTCTGGAGGAATTGAAGGTTCAAAGCATGAGATATGATATTTATGATGTTTTAATGATGAAATGAGCTTATGGACATGATATATATGTATGTTTTATATAATGTGTTGTATTAGACCATGTACGGTCTGGGGGCATAAGTGCCCGGACGACCATGTGGGGGTAAGTACCTTGCCACCAAGGTGCCCGGGTGTGAACGACATCAACCATATGAGAGATGTAGTACCTTGCCACCAGGGTGTCCGAGTGTGAACGACATCAACCATGCGAGGGGTGTAGTACCTTGCCACCAGGGTGTCCCGGTGTGAACGGCATCTCCCATCAAAAGTTGGGATTCTAGCTTGGTATCTTCTACAAACATGATATCTTATATAAGCATGATTTATCCTAGTATGTTTTACTTATGCATCGATCATACATACCATATTGTTATACTATGCCTATTGTCTAATTTATGCATTTCATTATGAAGCTTGTTTATTGTTGCATTGCATTCCACATACTTAGTACATTCAAATGTACTAACACATACGCTTGCCTAGATGATATTACTATGTAGGAACCGGTGCCTCAGTTGATCATCTTCCTCCTTCCCCGCGTGGCTAGACGATGCTATTCTAAGTTATTGGTTTGTCCTCTATTT
Organism: Solanum virginianum; assembly: GCA_000787875.1. NCBI lineage: Eukaryota > Viridiplantae > Streptophyta > Magnoliopsida > Solanales > Solanaceae > Solanum > Solanum virginianum. Next base: position 40,352 of record DF360955.1, on the reverse strand, counting down.
TGGGGACTTTGGTTTATGTCTTTCCCTATTATCTATGTTTTGAGATACTATCTTATGTTACATTTGACTATGAGAGTGAGCCCGGTAGCTTGTCTTGGCTCCAACTCTTTCTATGTTTTAGAGGTGTATGTTGGACAAGGTGTGTACTATGTATAAGCTTGACTCTTGACTTTTGACTTTGATGATTATGCAAGTCTCCCCCCTTAGTCCCGTTGCCCTTACTTTTATTTGTATATGTCTTTTGTATGCTTCCGCAACCAAGGATGTGTGATGATATGCTAAGAGACTTGTTCGGGGTCCCTTCGGGTTCCCCATTTATCGTGTCATATCTAGGCCCTAGGCTTGGGCCATGACAATAGTGACTCCTTGAGTTTCCTGGGATCCACCTCGAGTGACAGGTTCTTTTCGCTTATCCATTTCTACAAAACAAACTCAAAGTATAGTGTCAGCATCCATCATAAAGCAATTAGGTTCAACATTATGCACAAAAGAATCATTCTGGATGATCAAGTCTATTTGACTGCTAAACATGATCGGCGATACGCCGAATTGATTTGGCAGTCAAATAGACCATCACTTTTTTACACTTTTTTCAAACTTACTGTGACTACTACTTTCAGTAATGGTGGTGCAACTTCGGCGATCCGCCAAATTGATTTAACAATAGAAAATACCATTGCTGAAAGTTGCAGAACTCAACATGAAAAATCATTCAAACAAAGCAATGTGTGTGACACTTCAGCGCATCACTGAGTCCACTTTGATGGTCAAAATGACCGTAGCCAAAGTTGACTGATAAGGCCAAATCCCATGCATTCAAAATTTTGATAAATTTACACAAAAATGACTAGAAAATCACACACTAACCCACTATCAATAATCAATGCATGCTCATTCATCAATTGCTCCCTTAACGTGATCATCATAGCTACATCCTCAATCAAGCGACAATTTACCCTGAAGAATGACATCACCCAATCTATCATAGGGCAAGTTCACTTGGCTCAAAAGAGTTTAGTGGGAAGAAGGGGGGTTACTTAGACTTCACCCAATGCCCACAAGAACAAATAATACAACAAACATGGATATTTCTTCAAGGCATTATTATGATCAAGATATTATCTCAACTTAGCTATCCATCAAGAAATCAAGGTCAAAATTGAGACAATAGAAATTAGCATTAAACCTTTGGACAACATATTTAATCTAGCCCTAGCCCATAGCATATGCATATTCAATTTCATGATTTTCAAGTTAACCAAAAACCCAAATAGATTAAGCGTCATGAAGCATGAGGTTCTAGAATCACAAAAACATATCACCCATATAATTTCTAACAAGATTTAACCACAAACTAAGATTAAAAATCTCACAAAACCCTGATAAGTCTTTATCATTTCAAAACCATTCTTCCCAAAAGAAACTAAAGCAAAGGGCCATAAACATACCTCTTTGATGAAGCAATAACAATGAGAACTCTGTAAGAGATTTTGTTGATAAACTTCTTCACATCAAGATAAAAATTTCAAAGAAAAGACTAAAGGGAGTGTTAGCTTGTAAGGGAAGTAAAAAAGGAGGGAATATGAAAAGTGAAAAACCCAGGGCATTTGAAAAGCCTTTAATAGGTCGGTTAGGTACGAGGAATTAATAATGTTGATTCACACTACCAAACACTTTCAACGGTTTGCTGATTATGTTAGTGACCGCCTTTTTAACAAAAATTAAACCTTAACTCCGGTCATAAAAGGCAGTGAAACTGACCATCACGCGTCCACATCGGTGATCCATTGAATTGCAACATGGACTACTTAATTTGACAACACCTTAAGAGTTTTCAGTCGACTAAAAAGGCATTCAAATTGGTTGTCTCCGTCTCCACTTGGCGATCCACCGATTAGACCCTTTGTATCGCCCCTTCGGCATTCCACATCAGTTTCTCCTTTTTCATGTACCTGTAAAACAACACCCATAATTCAAAAAGAAAAGCTTAACTACTTACCTTGTGTTGCCTCTTAAGCAGCGTAGTTAACGTCATGGCATAATGTAGTTCCCCTGTCCTTAAGTCACTCACGATCAATCTATCACCGACACCACTTGAAAATATTTTGCCGACTTTAAAGTTCCACAAATGTTGAGCACAACCTCATCCTCATTTACTTTGAACCTTAAGTTCCCTCTCTCAACATCCATCAGAGCTCTTCCAGTAGCCAAAAATGGCCTACCTAATATGATGGGCATATCCACATCTACCTCACAATCCAAAATCACAAAAATGACTGGTAGTATAAACTTGTTTACCTTTAACCAAATATCATATAGAATTCCAACCAGTCTATTGATGGACTGGTCAGCCATAACCAACTGCATTGTTATGGGTGAAGGTGTGTCCAGCCCCAACTCCTTGAGTATAGCTAAGGGTATGAGATTTATGTTTGAGCCTAAATGACATAGTTTCCTTGCTAAATTTGCAAGCTCCAATGGTGCATAAAATTGTGAATACACCAGGGTCCTCTTTCTTAGCAACCAAGTTCTTTGTCAAGATAACACTACAATTATGAGACGCCTCAATCGTCTCACATTCCAAGGTCTGTTTCTTGGTTACCAACTCTTTTATAAATTTAGCATACCCTACCATTTCAGTTATTGCCTCAATAAGACATTTATGGACAAAGAATTTAATACAGAAAGGAATTTTTAAAACTTTCTATCCTCCTCTTTCTTCTTTATTCTTTAAGGGAATGAAGAATCGATCTTAACATGATGGGCTTTAAACTAAACAACTGAATTTGAATTCTTGGGGGATACTTCTTTTTGAATTCACAATATCATCCCCAACTTTCTCCTTCTCACTACTCTTGGTCTTGCCAAGAGTCTCATATCTTTCATTCACAACTAAATCATCATTATCATTGGCACTCATAGTGCCTTCTTCTTCTTCCACTTCTTTCTCACCTTCTTCAACCATAGGTATGTGCTGAGTACCTTCTATAACTTTTTCGTTGCAGGTCATGATAGTCAACCACTGCTGGTCTACGCTCTTCGGGTTTGCAACAGTGTTATTAGGCAATCCTTCTTTCGGCCTTTGATTGAGACGGGCAGAAATATTGCAAAGTTGAGTCTCCAATTTCTTAATAAAAGTTGAGTATGAAGTCACATTTTGAGGCAGCTGTGAAAATTCAGTCTTCATCTCCTTTAAGACTTTATTAGAGGCCTCAACCTTATTCATGATTCAGGCAATATGTCCTCGGTCCGAAAGTTTTTTTGGGTGCATCACAGGGTCAGCAGCCTTCACCCTATCATGGGGTTGAACATACCTATCCCTTGCTTTATACGATCACTCCAAACTCCAATTTGAGGTTGTTTTGGCCATGCTCTAGCTCGCCATCTAGTTCCATTGTTCCAATATTAATTCTCAGATGGTCTTGGAAAATCTGAATAAGAACCCATCATTTGATTACCTATATAACGTACCTCTTCACTATATCCTCCTTCATATGATATAGTGTCATACACCACATTACCAACAGCAACTACAACATTAACACTCTTTCAGTTACCTTCTATTACATGTTTAGTCAAGAAATCCAATTGAGTCATCATTTTAGCCATAATTTCATCTCTCTCTTGATCCTTCGCAAGTTGCTCCTTGGACAAACTCTTGTGCATAGAAGATACAAAGTCATCCCTTGTATACTAAGCCTGATTACTCTTAGTTATTTTGTCCAAGAGCTCACAAGCAATAGCAAAAGTTTGTGTCATTAATCCACTTTGTACAAACTAATCTGCCACACCTTTGTTGACTGCATCGAGACTTATGTAGAAGTATTACAATAATAGGTGATTCGGGACACCATGGTTTCACCATTGAAGCAAGAGTTTTCAGAAACACAGCCATATCTCATGCAATAGCTCTCCATCAATTTATTTGAAATCCTTAATACTTCTTGTCAGCTTAACTATCTTCGAGGAAGGGGATAATCTTTCAAGGAATGCATCTTGGAGCTCCTCCCACGAAGTCATCGAGTCCCAAAGAAGCTCAGCTAGCCACCTCACTACTTCTCCAGTGATAAAGAATGGGAAGAGCCTCAACCTTATGGCCTCTTGAGAGACTCTCCTGAAGTTGAAAAGTAAACATACATTGATGTGGTTCCTAAGATGCTCATGGGGATTTTCGTAGGTGAGCCCTCCAAAAAACCCTTTCAACTGAAGTATTTGTAATGTAGAGCTAGTGATGAGACATAAAGCTCCTTTAGTCAATGGGGGGTAGCCAAATGGCTCCAGTACTCCCCACTTGGTTCCAGTCAACATTTTGAAAATCATTCACATCTCCTACATTATCAGCATGGACACTCCCATCGTCCTCCATCTTGACACCTATCTAATCAATAACAAAAACAAAAATAATAGTAAAACAAGTCTAACTACAAGAACTAAATTCAACAAACACTTTAGTCACAAACCAACGCCATTCTCCAACAATGGTATCATTTTTTTATGATCGTTCAATCCTACCACTGAAAGAAGTAAGGATGGTCATCATCAGAATATTACCCAACAATAGACTTGAGATTGAATCCGAGAGAGAATGGTGGTTCGAGAGGTGAAGTATTTTATTTAATTAGGCAATTATAGGTTTGAATTAAGGGATTATAATAGCAAACTGATAAATAGATATAGAGAGGTGTTGGAGATATGCAAGCATGGGATCAGATCTACTAAATCAAGCCTAAATATTTGAGTTAAAGATGAGTGAATAGGCTAGGATGCTGGTAACCTAATTCAATTATGACACTAAGGTGTTTCGTATGATTCAATTATGATATCATATACGGATCGCTCCAGGATATGCCTAGCCTAAGAAATCATAGCAAACCAAATAATACCTTAGCCATTGAACCCATGGTTGTGGCATTCACCTTAAATCCTGGAAGGTTTCTACCTAATACATCCATTCCACACTCTAACTACTCGGATTTAAGTAATAATTAGAGATCTGAAGTAAAACCCTTATTTCCACCTTGAGATTTTAGATTATATTTAGCAATGGACATAAATTCACTCAGATTAAAAATAATTGAAACGCCCCAAAATGTTCTTCAAAATGTCAATAATCATAATTTTTATATATCTCAAAATTCGTGCATTATATTAAAATTATGACTTCATATTCTCGATTAGGGGGCAAAATTGAGTCAGAAATGGGTATAACCCAAATTTTAGAAGACCCGTAGCGAAAGATAATTTTTGTTAATTTTCAATTTTAAGAGATCATCCACACTATGGCCGCGATGCGCCAGGGGCATGGAGCAGTATAATTTCCTCCTTCGCATTTGCTTCACATCGCGGACTGGACGCGGACCAATATAATATTTTCCTTCATTTTTCTTATGCACACAAGGGCATCGAGGTCATAGCCCTTGCCCACTAAAATGTGAAATCACTTATACTTAGCCATTTTTTGACTCTATAAGTAACAAAACCCTCTCTCAAACCCCTCTAAGACTCTATTAATTTTCTCATTCAGATCTAAGGATCTCAAGCTTAACTTTGGAACTCAATGATTCATTTCAAGCTCTAAAACCACTTCAAGTTCACTTCAAAGAAATCAAGGTTTAAGGTATGTGGGTTTCATCCATTGGGTCCTTTAACCCATAGATCCCAATCTTCCCTTTTCATGAAAATTGCATATTTTCAAGTTGTATTACCTATGGATATCTTTTATTATAAACTATGAGCATAAATTTTATTGATGTTTTACGAATATTGATTGATTATGCATGACTATCTATTTCAAACTTATAAATGATTTGATTATATCCATTGGGATTATGCATGTTTTGAGCAATGAAGCTATGTTTTATCATGAGATTTTGTAATGAATTTTAGGGTACCCTACATGAGGGTTTTACTACATATTGGTGGCTTAATTTGGATTGAGTTTACCATCTTATTTCACTCTTGAATTGCATAATTTTGAACTAGTATCATGAACCCACCAAGTGCTTGATAAAATGACATGATAAGAATTCTCAAGTTATTGATGATCTATTATATGATTTACAAGTCAAGTGACTTTTTTGTACAAATTTTAGGGTTATTTTGTACACACTATATATAGTTTAAGTGAGGTTATTTTGAAAAAGGGACCAAAGACACTACTCCAAGATATTTTTGAAGCTTTTCTTAGGTTTTAGAGTAGTTTATTTGTTCTTTCTTGAAAAACTCATTTCAAGAAATATCAAATCTTGCTTTGTACGTATTGTTGATCAATCAAGCTTGTGGGTTTGCAACTTGTGGTGCCTATTTCCTTCATTATTATTGGTAAAACTCTCAACTATGTCTCTTATTTGCATTTTTGTATGTTTCGCTTTAGCCATGAGTAACTAAGCACCTACAACTTGGAGTTGTGGGAACCATTGGTAGTTAACCTGAAATGACCTAGGTTTTGTGCATATTTATGATTAGGGTTTTGCATGTATTATTTATTTTCCTGCATGATTAATGTTGTTTAGTGGTGTCCAATACCAAACCCTACCTACTATCACGATCCCGACCAAGGTAGTGATGAATAGGAAAAGGGAAGTAGATGATAGGATTTGGTTGATGTGTTTTGGTCTAATCGACCAAACTTGACCAAGGGGAGGTTGACTGGGACAATAGGTAACAGTTAGTAGGCACGCTATGGTAGCTGACCAAGCGCCATGGTGAAATTTGACCTTCACTTTCACAAGAGCACTGGAAGAACCTAAGTTACAATCCTGCATGCGATTCACAAATCACAGTTATGTTATCTAAGGTAATTGAATCAATGAACCATGGGAACAAAATTCCCAAGTTTTTCCCAAAAAGCATTTTTTTCGTATTCTAGTTAGTATTTATTTTATGTTGTTTATGAATCATAAAAAATATCTTTTAGAGATTTTAGTTATAGATACTAGAAATGATTAGTAGTGAAATCCTGTAGTCAAGCCTTGTATTCCCTGTGGATTCGACCCTAACCTCGGTTAGGCTAATTACTAATAGCTATTGCTTTCTTATTGGAGCGTGACCATTATCATTAGTCTAGCTCATATTGATGATGGTGGCAAAGAGATGGCTAAAGAAGTTCACCGGTTGGCTACATTGGGGGTTAGGTTGGATGAAGTTGAAAATGGTGGTATAGTGGTTGTTGATGGTTCTAAATCTTCTTTGGTTGAGGAGGTAAAGTCAATACAAGATCTTGACCCCACCTGGCTAGAGTTGAAGACCTTGGTAAAGGATGAAAAAGTGGACGTTTTCTCCCAAGGGGGAGTTGGTGCCCTTAGGTACCAAGGTATGTTGTGTGTGCCTAATGTTAATGACTTAAGGGAGTTGATCTTGAAGAAGGCCCATAATTCATCCTAGTCTATTCACCTTGGCTCAACAAATATGTATAGAGACTTGAGAGAGATGCATTGATAGGGTGGTATGAAGAGAGATATTGCCAAGTTCATATCCGAATGTCACAATTTCCAACAAGTGAAAGCTGAACATCAAAGGCCGAGTTGCCTAGCCTAAGACATAGAGATTCCTACTTAGAAGTGGGAAGAGATCAATATGGATTTTATTGTTGGTTTTCCTAGGAGTAGAAAACATTTTGACTCTATTTGGGTCGTTATGGATAGAATGACAAAGGCTCACTTCCTACCGACTAAAACCACTTATGGTGCTGAAGATTATGCCAAGTTGTATATAAATGAGTTAGTCATATTACATGGGTTGCCCTTGTCTATCATTTCGAATCATGGTGCTCAATTCACTTCTTACTTTTGGATGTCCTTCCAAAGAGGTCTTGGTACCAAGGTTAAGCTTAGCATAGCTTTTCATCCTCAAACAGATGGTCAAGCCGAGAGGACTATCCAAGTTCTTGAGGATATGGAATTGAAGGAGGTTAAGCTTAGCATAGCTTTTCATCCCCAAACGGATGGTCAAGCTGAGAGAACTATCAAACTCTTGAGGATATGCTTAGAGCTTGTGTTTTGGAGTTTAAGGGTAGTTGGGATGAATATCTTCCACTTATCGAGTTTGTTTATAACAATAGCTACCACTCAAGCATTAGTATGGCTCCCTTTGAAGCTTTATATGGTAGGTGTTGTAGATCCCCGATTGGGGGGTTTGATGTGGGGAGATCATTTTTCTAGGTTCGGATTTGGTCATGGAGACCTTGGAGAAGGTGAGGTTGATAAGGGAGAGATTGAAAACAACCCAAAGTAGACAAAAGTCCTACTCCAATGTGAGGAGAAGAGATCTTAAGTTTAAGGTTGGTGATTGAGCTTACTTGAAAGTCTCATCCATGAAGGGTGTGGTCCCATTTGGCAAGAAAGGGAAATTAAGCCCAAGGTTTTTGGGTCCTTATAAAGTTTTGAGGAGGATAAGGTTGCATATGAGTTGAAGTAGCCTATGGAGATGAATATGGTTCATCTGGTCTTTCATACGTCCATGTTGAGAAAGTGTGTGGGTGACCCAAGTGCTATAGTGCCCTTGGATGTTGTGGGTGTTGTAGAAGATAATTTTACCTATGAGGAGGTCCCGGTGGAGATTTTGGATAGACAAGTGAAGAGGTTGAGAAACAAAGATGTAGCTTCAGAAGATAATTTTACCTATGAGGAGGTCCCAGTGGAGATTTTGGATAGACAGGTGAAGAGGTTGAGAAACAAAGAGGTAGCTTCCGTCAAGGACCTTTGGAGGAACCAACAAGTTAAAAGTGCCACATTGGAAGCCGAGCGACAAGGTGATTGAGGCTTAACACCCCCTCAAAATATTATGGTCAACTTATAACATTGTAGATACTTTTCATGAATTCATCACATACATATATTACTATCATCATCATAATATCACTTGACTCATAAACCATTTAATAGATTATCAATAACTCAAGAATCCTTAACCAGATATTTTATCAAACACTTGGCAGGTATGTAATGCTAGTTCAAATTCATGCGATTCAAGAGTGAAATCATGTGAGAAAACTCAATGTAAATCAACCCACCAACACTTGCTAACACACTCATGCAAGATACATTGAAACTCCTTGTCAAATATCTTAATAGGTCATAGATTCATAACTCAAGACATACTTAAATAGTCAACATTTCATGAAACCCCAACAGAGTTTATAATCAATTTCATATTAAGAGACAGCCATAGATAATCCAACTTGAAAACATTCAATTTACATAAAAAGGAAGGTTGGGCACCATGGGTGAAAGAACCCAATGGTTGAAACCCACATACCTCAAGTTCGGGGAATTTTGTGATGAATATTTGAGGGAGAACTTGAAGCTTGAATGAAGTCCTTGAGATCCGGAAGTGAGTTTGGGACACTTGAATTTGGATGAAATATTTGGCTAAGTGTTAGAGAGAGTTTTGAGTGATATAGAGTTGAAAAATGACTAAGTATAAGTGTTTTTATGCATAAGAGGGCATGGGCCCAAGACCATAAAGCCTTAAGCCAAAATAATGAAACTGGCAAGAAAAATACACATCTCCGTGCCCTGGCACGTTGCAACTCGGGTGCGGATTGACACTGATAAGAATTTTTTTGGAAAATGAAATTTTGCTACCGTTGCTATAAAATTGGGGTTATACCCCTTTCCCACTCAATTATGTCCCCTAATCACGAATATGAAGTCAAATTTTTGATATCATGGACGGATGTTGAGACATATGGAAATTATGATTATGGGCATTTTTGAGGCATATTTTTGGGCACTTTTTGAGGCATTTCAATAACTCACAACACCCTCTCTCAAACCTCTCTAAGATTCTATCAATTCTCTCATTCAAATCTAAGGATCTCAAGCTTAACTTTGGAACTCAACAATTTATTTCAACCTCTAAAACCACTTCAAGTTCACTTCAAAGAAATCAAGATTTAAGGTATGTGAGTTTCATCCCTTGGGTCCTTTCACCCATGGAGCCCAATCTTCCCTTTTCATGAAAATTACATGTTTTCATGTTATATTACCTATGGGTATCTTTTATTATGAATTATGAGTATAAATTATGTTGGGGTTTTACGAAATATTGATTGATTATGCATGACTATCTATTTCAAGCTTATACCATGAATTGATTATATCCATTGGGATTATGCATGTTTTGAGCTATGAAGCTATACTTTATCATAAGCTTTTGTAATGGATTTCAAGGTACCCTACATAGAGTTTTACTACATTTGGTGGGTTGATTTGCATTAAGTTTACTCATCTTATTTCATTCTTGAATTGCATGGTTTTGAACTAGTATCATGAACCCACCAAGTGTTTGATAAAATGACATGACAAGAATTCTCAAGTTATTGATGATCTATTACATGATTTAAAAGTCAAGTGACTATATGATGATTAAGGGCTTTCAAGCATGTATTGAATTCATGAAAAGTATCTATGATTTTACAAGTATCAAGTTAAGTACTATTTCAAGATTTTACCTTTTGTGAGCCATTCATGTTAAAGCAAAGGTTCATGTAAGATTAGGATCTACTCTCATGTTCAAGTTAGGCTCACTAGTAGAGGTCAAGCATATTTTAAGAGCTACGCATGCCATGTTTTCATGTTTCTTACAAGTTATGATTATTTCAAGTATTCTGTGGAATTTGACTTAGCACCAATTGAGGCTTAAGATGGGGGCTCGACTCAAGGAGTCCTTATATAAAGTCTTTACTCTAAACTATGTGCCACCATAGGATTATATTTTCCATCGTGTATATATGTTTAGGAGTCCTTATATAAAGTCTTTAGTCTCTAAACTATGTGTCGCCATAAGATTATGATTATTACCCTAGGTATACTAGTAGATCCATCTAGTCATGTTATCATGTTTGGTTTGCCTTAGCAAGTAGACCACACCTAGCCAGGGGGTCATGCCTATCCACTTGACCAAGGGGGTGTCATGCCTTAGATTCCAAGTTGTAGCTACTTGATCTATGTCATTTAAGGTCTCTGCAACATATGTATGCTATATATATATATATTGTGCAAGACGAATGATTTACAAGCATGCTTTATTATGAGCATATTGAGGTTATATATCAATTGCTTATGATTATGAATTTTGACTATATTGGCTTATGTTTTGTTGCTTGTATCCCACATAGTTAGTACATTCAAACGTACTAACACATACTCTATGCTTACATGATATTACCATGTAGGGACCGGAGCTCCTTTCGATCATCCTCCACATGGCTAGTTCAGTACTTCAGAGATAAGCATTGGTGAGTCCTCAATTCCGAGGACACTATCTACATTACTCTTGCTATTTTGACACTTCTTTATGTTGAACACTTGTTATTATAAGGGTGAGCCCAGAAAGTATCTTGGCCTCTGCTCTATTCCATGTTAGAGGTGTTGTTGGATATTATGATGTACTTATGCTATAAGCTTGACTCTTTATGCTTTTATGAATATCAAGATTTTCCTTAGTCCTGCTTCCCTTTTTATTATAACTCTTGTTGTTGTTTATTTTGCTTCTGCGACCAAGAATGTGTGATTGACATACTAAGAGTCTTGTTTGGGTCCCTTCGGGTTCTCATTCACCGTGTCACATCTAGGCCCTACGCTTGGATCGTGACAATAATATAGTCAAAACATCAAAGACCCAATATAAAAATAAAAAATCAATGCTATTTACAAACCCCCAACATGGGGGTTTTCACCACTCATGCTTTAAAATAAAGATTCAATACCAAATTTAGCAGCTGATTACATGGGTATTTAGGATTAAAGAGAAAAGTTAATTTAACCACAAATCTCTGCAATTTGTGCCTCCAAAAGCTTAAAACCCTCTCTCCCTTGTACTATTGAATAAGAAGTTTTAAGTACCCTAATCTCACTCTCTCTTTATCTATATAATCTAAAATGAATGATATGTACAATATCCTCTCTAAAATGCTTAAATATTTCATGTAAAATTATGAGAGTTTGTGCACCAAGTTGCCAATCGGCGGTCAAGGCCGACTATCACTGAGCACTTCAGCCATGTGCCGAATGTGCACTTGATTTCTTCTATCTGTATCTTCTTGAAGTCTTGAGTCTCTATAAGATTAGTAGATGATCCATTACTCTGCAAATCATGTTTGGCGATACACCAAAGTTCCTTCTATGTCATCCTTCTATCATGAACTTAGGGTCTTGAGTTTTGCAACATTAGGTAGTCTCTCCATCTATTCCATGATACGCCGAATATATTTTGCAACTTTGATTCTAACCACCTTCCTAAAATGAACTTGAGACTTGATTGTTAGAATATTAAGCGATCTTACCGAGCATTGAGCGATATGCCGACT
>DF360955.1:10793-24460 GCA_000787875.1 Solanum virginianum | reverse complement strand
GGCTGATTTCACACTTTTTCTTTCATTTCTGTTTCTTTGTAATCCACCTTTCCATGCATGCATGATAACCAAAGAAAATACATTGTGGTCCTCAACTTGGTCATGTCCACCTTTGACTAGCAATTACTAAATGAACAGTGTATTGAGATTATATTCTTGAGAATTGAGAAAATTTGACTAGATTTATATCTTTAGAACTTAGAAGATATAAAGACAAATTTAAGAATTTCGTCCTCAAACTTCAAAATGGAAGCCACTTTTGATCTATGATTTTCAACAATCCTTTAAACTTGTTAGTGAATTTTATTTAAATATTCGAACTGAAATTTATTCTTATTGAACACATAATAAAGTATTATATTCGATACTCGCAGTTCAAATTTCGAAAAAAAAAATTGTGCTATATCCTCAAGTATCCATCATGTAAATAAGTAAACTACTTAAACTTTGTCATTTCCTTTAATCATACAACATCAATAAGTTGTAAATCCTCGGGTTTATTCCAATTGAGGATATTGTATGGCTAAATAAGTTCATTAGCTAATAAAACCTCGAGAACATGGGCATGCTGATTGATTCTTCCAAAACTTTATCCCCATTTGTCAAATATAAATATTTTATCATGTGTTTGGATGCTCAATTGAACAAGCTGAAGTTTAAATGCCAGGATAAAATTTACAATAAAATTTAAGGAATTATCAATGTATTGAACTAATATAATTAAATAAAATTTACTAACAAATTTAAGGGATTGTCGATGTATCAAGGTAATATTTATCTTTGCCTAATATTTCTCTCCTACCATGTTTTCTCTTAATTTGCTATTAACTTTCTCTTTTTTTTTGGGCTTTTAATGAATTTTTTTAGTTGGAAACTTTTTAATTTTGATGGAGAATTTATTGGCTTTTTTAAAAAATTATTTTAAAATTTTAAGTTCTATATTATTTGTTAAAATATACAAAATAAAAATGATAGTATAAATTACAATATTAATAACTTAAAATAGTTATTAAAAATTTGTGCTACTCTTGAAATTTATCTATGTCATACAACTTGAGACAAATGAATAATATACATTATTTTAAAATTATATAAAATGTACTATAAATTACAATATTTACTAACTTAAAACATTAAAAAATATATCAAAAAGTTTGATAGGCTCTCAAAATTTCACATTTGTCACATAAATTCAGAGACAAAAGAAATTGTCCTTTCATAGCCTAGTTAAGCCAAGGGAAGTATCTTCTCATTAAAATTACAAAATATGATATATTGCATTTATTTCTATCTTCTCATTATTAGGTGACTGACCAATTTCAAGTAACGTAGTCAATATTGTTTGATTTCAGCGACCCCGCAAGAATTATAGCAACTTGGAAAAAGTTTTATGGCATTTGTAGTTGAATCTGATGATGTAAACTCCTGAAGGAATGCTTTAATTATATATGGTCAAAATATGTGACTTTTAAATCTCGAAATTTTGTATAAAATTAAAATCGGCGTTGAAATGCTTTTTCGTCAAACATAAACTTTCAAGATTCAATGAAATATATTTTGAAAATTTAGACCATTTCTACTTGTATAAAAAAAGAGAAAACAGTTATCCTGGATACTAGCTTAGGGTTTGATATTCAATGTTTATGTATAACCTCGTTTAAGGATGTGTTTGTCATAGATTTTCAATTTTTCTATGTTTGGTTGTTTATCATTTTAAGAAAATATTTTCTCCACGAAAACATATTCTTTAAAAATGAGGAAAATTAACTGACTTTCTTAATGCAAGAAGGAAAAACAAATTGAAAGTGACATTCCAAATTTATTGCCTCCACCCACCCAATTCCCCTAACCTCCACCCACTTGACCATCATACCTCGGCACCCCATAATCCTCAAACCCCGTATCCCATCCCACCCTGATCGTATTTTTCAAAACACATATCAATACTCTTGGGATAATATTTTCTTACTTATGCATCAAATAATAAAAAATAAATAAGAAACACACTTTTTTTTAAAAAAAATACTCTAGGAACTCATTTTCTGCGGAAGACATTTTCCTTCGTAACAAACACACTAAGATCAATTACGCACGAAAAGAATCGATCCAAATATGGCAAGATAAGCCAAATTTGTAAGGATAATATTCATTTCTAACACTTCATCCTAGCGTTTCACTAGTATACGTTTTCCTCATATAACAAAATGATGTGAGGACTTGACTTTTCATACTATCCCACAAGAAAACTATACCAGCAGATACTAAAAGTAAAAATGTTTGAATGAAGAGAAATAACATACTCGAAATCTTATTATTTGATTAATCTTTGTAATCTTCAAACTAAAATTCCAATACAAGTTCAAAAATTTTGGATTCTCAAATTACAAATCAGATTTTAGTTATAATTTTTAGAATTTTCGATATCTATAATTTTTTAAATATCTATAAAATTAAAATTTCTTATACCTTATATTTAGCCCTACTTGACTATCCATTATGTTAGCGCATTATGTATACGTCCAATCTAATAAGTCACGTATACCCTACTTATTGGATATCAACCAACGCATTCAATAATCCTAATTGCTAAGTTATTAAGTCTATGTTTGGATTTGTTAATTTTCAAGATGACTACTTTTTAGAATTTTCTTTTTCCTTAATACAATATTTAGATGATTGTGATAGCAATAAGGAACTGCAAAGGCAATTTTATATGTTTACTTTCTTTGGATGTTCAGTTTTTGTAAAAAGAAGACGCAAAACCTTAATTATAGGCTATGAAAGTAAAAATTATCCAAATCGATTATTCGAAAACGAGCTTAACAAATCAGATCTGGTCTGAATTTATTTAGATTGAATTCGAATTACATTTTGCGAAATATGAAAATCAATGTATAAAATAAATAAATAAATAAATAAATAAATAAATATCAATCCAATTCTATATGATCCATGCACAATGTCCCTTATTGGAAATTATATCAAAATCTTAGAGACACTGATATTAATTTGACTTTACATACCTTGTATTTTATTTTATTTTTTGGAGTAATTTTGTTGTACACGTTTTGCGCATAATCAAAGTATACCTCATTTCATGACAAACATTGCAAAGAAAATTTTAATTTAATTATTAACTTATAAAAAGGTAAATAATTCACTACATGGTAAATTAAGATTTAGGAATCTTTTCACGGTTAGAAGTTCTTATTTTATCCGTTCTTTTCATATATTTAAAAATCAATATTATTAATGTTATTAAATAAATAATTTTTAAAAATGGTGAAAAGACGATTTTGTCTAAAATAGGATTTTTAATGAAGGGGACAAGGTTCAAACAGCATTTCTAATGGTCTTCACTCTTTTAATATAGTATAGATAAGTGTCAATAACACATCTAAACTATTCTCTTTCTTTTGAGTTTCATACTTGTACAGTTAGAAATATGAGTTTCATATCAAACTATCATTTATTGGTTAGAAAAACCAACCTCGTCGATGTGTGTGATATACCTTTTCTTTTATTTAAAAGTACCTTGCTAAATAGAATTATATTCCATCATGATAAAATTAAATAAATTATTAATATTAATTAAAAATTAAAGTGTTACTATTAAAAGATATTTTTTTAGAAAAACAAAATTGAAAATACTTCTTGCACCAGGATCTTTCACCTGCCCACTATTCTCTCTCTAACCCTCAATAATCACCTGCCCTTTTTATTTTTCTAAATTAGTTTTAAGAAAATATTTTTAAAAATTCAAACGTTACCATCTCCCCCACTTCTTCCTTACAAAAATTGATATTGTTTTATTTTTTTAAAAAAATAAATCCTACCACACCTCATCTAACCCTTGCTCTTTATTTATTTCTATTTTTAAAAAAAAATATTTTTCTCATTTTGTGTTAGATATGTACATATATATTTTGAAATTTTTTTTACTTGCATACCAAATATAACAAAAATAAAATTTCTATTTAAAAAAAAAAAGCCTTACAGCAAGTAAAAAAAAATACTTTTCTAATATGTGTATAACTAACACAAAAATGACAAAAAAAAAATTGAAAGCGGAGCATCATGCGGGTGGGTAGAATTGTTTTTAAATTTTTTTTAATAATATCTAAATTATTATTTGATGGGGGTGGGGGAGGGAGGGGGGAAATTTCTTTAAAGATTTTTTGCTGAAAAAAAAAAGAGAAACTAAAATTTTAGAGTGAGGTAGGGGTGGGGGTAGGGGCAGGAGGCATGGTGAGAGAGATAATATTACTTTAAAATTTAACTTTAATTAATTACAAAAAATTTATTTAATTTTTGACAAGGTAGAATATTTAATCCATATGGAGGATGATGTGATAATTTGTTTTAAAATAAAAAAGAGAGTGTAGTACACACATCATGATGAAAATATAATTAAAGAAAGAGATTTGTTTCTAAAACTAATAAGTGACAGTTTAAATATGAAAGTTAAAAACAAAAAAAAAATTCAAGTGTATTCCTAACACTTTATCTTTTTCTTTAATAGTGGTGTAAAATCTACTTTGATTGCAAATTACCTAATCAATATTTTTTTAAAATTCTACTTAGACATGAGTAGATAATCACCAAATATCAATTTCGAAATAGTTTTAATTGCTTTTTCGGATTGAAGTAAATATTGTAATTGTATTTATAGTAATGTAGTACTATTCGAATAGGAAAAGGGGAAGTCCTAAGACGACCATGGATCTATATAAGGATGTGATATTGGGGGAAAAAAAGAGATGTGATGTTTTGAAAGTTAAATAAAGTTCGTCTCTTGTTAAACTTTTTGCATGGAAATTCTACTTTTAACTAGAAATAGCTAGTAACACTTTTATTTATTATAAAAAAATAGTGCATACAACCTCTACTTTAACTAGAAATAGTTCTTTTCTTCAATATTATATTTTTACTAATATCAAATCATAAATCAATTACTTTCTAGTTGGAATTTTTATTTGATCTTTAGCATTATATATTTAATGATGATTAAGTTTTTATTTTTTTATTCTTCCCTGACTATTTCCACCTTTTTGTTTTCATGACTCAAACTCACAGTCTTAGGATTAGAAGTAAATGATATCTACCATCTTAGCAATTCTCTGTCATTGAAGATGATTAAGTTGTTAAGCTGCAGAAAAGTAATTAAACTAGAAGAAAACTTAACATACGTACTCTTTTCGTTTCAAAAAAATGATCTACTTTCTTTTTTACTCTGTTTTAAAAATAATGACTCTTTTCTTTTTGGAGCAACATTTGAATTTCAGCTTTAAACATGATATGTTTAAAATCATAAAATTAAATGACATTTTAGTATATTTAACATAACTTTTGATAGGATTTATGACGTGGACTAAAAATGTCTCTTTAACCTTCCGCTATAAATTTACTTTAATACTTTTTTGAATTTTTTTTCCAGGGAGCATATAAACCTAATCATTTGATAACTTGTAAAAATTACACATTCAAATCTATAAAGGTAATTTTCAGTCTTTGATCAAACTCTCTGTAAAGAGATACTTTTCTTGTAAGAAGAGGAACCTAAATTCAATGATCGTTCTTCTTTAAGCTTTTACATTTAATGTTCCAATGATTTGTGGTGCCCTCTTTTCTTTCTTTTTGAATAATGAAAACCACATTTCTTGAACATCTAAAAAGAAGAGATAAATAAACTAAAAGGTGAAGTTCATCGTCCATTTTTTTTACACCCAACAACCTACTTATACTAAAGCATCCATTGGTAAGGGGATTTTCTGTTGACTGACAAACTGTAAATAACCAAAAACATATGAGTAATTATTTACCTTCTCTCTCCTCGCATATGATATTTAGCATTAATTTTCTCATTCAATTTTTTACTAGTTTATTATTACGACTATTATAAAGTCCAATTAGTTGTCAATCACTATACATTAGTCAAGTATTCATAATTAATTTCAAATTAAAGTTAACCTATAATTAATTTCTACACAAATATTTCTTTTCTTTTTAAAATTTTCTCTCCCTTTTTAAACCTTAAGATCGCCCAACAAATTGTCATTCTCATCTTTCTTTCTTTCTTTCTTTTTTTTTTTTAGAATTTTTGATCCTTGTTGAATTTATTCTTCTTTATCATTTGATCTCTGTGTTTGTATGGATTTTAATCCTTCTTTTAGTATAGGTCTCACACAATTAGAGATCCTTCCCAGTCCGATAATGTTGTTCACACATAGTTAGTGTCTCAAATCAAAGAATCTCCACAAGTTGCTGAAGTTACTCAAGTTCTCACTGCATCGGTGATGAATGTTCAAACAGAGGAAGTGTCACAAATCGAAGAAATTCCTCTTGTTCTTAATCCAAGGTGTGACTTTGATTACGAAGAGGAAGATTCTTCGTACTTCATTACTCTTGAAATTTAATTGTATAAAAAATAATTCAAAAAGCTTCTTATATCAAGTTGGATGTTATGAAAATTGAAAAGGTTATTTCATTGTATCAAGTTCAACAACATAGTTTTAATTTGGTTGTATCATGTTTTATTGTTGTATTTATGTCTTGTATCAAATCAATATTTATCTTTTTTCATCTTATACTTTCATTTTCTTCAAATTCCTTTTTATCAATTTTTGATATGTCAAGTATCTTTAAATGTCATAAATTTTTATTGTATCAAGATTCTTAGCATCAAATTAATCAAGTATCAAAAAATGTAGTTGTTTCAAGTTATTTTGTAAAATTTCATGTATCAAGTTACTATTGATACATGTTAATTGTAGCTACTCTCTCTTCCATAAATTAAACTATTTAATGCAATCAACCTATTTTTCATAAAAAAAAATCTAACAGATTCCTTCAGAGAAAATGAGAGATAAATTTTGAATCATAAATTAAGCTAGTTTTAGCCAATGAATCTATTTCCCATAGAAAAAACTCATTGAATTCTTTCAAAAAACAAATTCAAATTTTGAATTTGATTTTCATACGCTCAATACGTAAAGTTTCACATATCAAGTTGTATGTTTTAAAATATATGTATCAAATAATTTTTTTTTATTTTTCGATGGTATCATTTAGCTGGTATCAAGTATTTTTGGAGTATAATTTAAATTTTTGAAACTTTTTTTCTAAAAAGAATCAGTAACAATCACTTCTTTAAAAAAAAAAAAAAGGAATCAAGTATTATATCAAGATTTGCTTCTGATTTGTTATTTTGATTCACAAATGAACCGTTCGTTTTATTTCTTTTCGTTTTTTCTTCACTAAATTGTTCCAGAAGAATAATTTGATTTTTTTTTGGAAATACTGAAGTGAATCAGCTAATATCAAATGGAAAGAGTTTGAATGATATTTTAATTGCATGAATCGTGAGATTGTGTTACTCTTTCTTCCATAAATTAAGCTATCTAACGCAATCAACCTACTTCCTAAAAAAAAAAACCTAACAGATTCCTTCAGAAAAAAGGAGAGATAAATTTTGAACCATAAATTAAGCTAATTAATGTCACTAAACCTATTTTCCATAAAAAAAAAAAACTCATTGGATTCCTTCAGAAAAATAAATTCAAAATTTGCATTCAATTTCATACACTCACTATGTAAATTTTAACGTATCAAGTTTATGTTTTAAAATATATATTTCAAATGATCTTTTATATTTTTTGATCATATCATTTGGCTGGTATCAAGTATTTTTTAATTGAATAAGAATCAAACTTGATACAAGAAAATTTTAATAAAAAGAATCAAACTTAATACAATAAAATTAGAAGTACGTTGAATTTGATACAAGAAAATCTAAAAGTTTGCAACTTGATACAATGAAACTTGATAAAAAAATTTGATATAATGAATCAAACTTGATACAAGAAAATTAGAAGTATAAATGTCACGACCTAGCCCGTGGGGCGTGACTAGTGCCCGATTGGGACACTCAACACAAACGCTAAGCCAGATTTCAATTATAATAGCTATCTTATTTTTCCAAAAATTTTGACAGAGTTTCCTCTGTTTGTAGACTATCCAAATCCTGTATACAGAAAAGTCCCAACCAACAGCATATATATATATATATATATATATATATATATATATATATATATTACAGGCGTCCACAGACCTCTAACTATACCAACAGAACTAGAAGATGGTACACGGCCCTGTCGTACCCTCGAATGAATATAAATGCAAAATACAGAAACAAGTATATATACCAAGGGCTTGCTCCAAAGCAAAAGAAGCACTTCAAAAAGCCGTTAGAACTCCTAAGCTGGGGGATCACTATGCTATACTTCGGTACCTGCGGCATGAAACATAGCCCCCGAAGCAAAGGGGGTCAGTACGAAATACGTACCGAATATGTAAAGCAGAATGTACAAAATATAAATCAAAGTAGTAATCAAAACACACGTATAACAGTTAAATACATATTCAAAACATCAAAATATTCACTTACAAAATATCTAAATCATGCCTAACGAGCAGAACCGGTGGTGACCTCCAAAACATATGCCATTTACGGCAATTTCCAGAAAGTTCAAATCTCCGAAATCTTCATCACATATCAAACCTAGGATAAGTGAGCTAGGCGTCCCTGTACTCACAAATCCTAATAGAGACATGATATAGTGCACAAGGTTGGATCGCTCGGATTTGACGAGTTGCGCCCACTAAGGAGATGACCTGGACCGCTCGAATTTAACGAGTCGCGCCCACCAAAGATATGTTCTGGACCGCTCGGATTTAACGAGTCGCGCCTACCAAGGATATGACCTGGACCGCTTGAATTTAATGAGTCACGCCCACAAAGGATATGTTCTGGACCGCTCAAATTTAACGAGTCGCGCCCACAAAGGATATGTTCTGGACCGCTCGAATTTAACGAGTCGCGCCCAGGCATAATACCAATATCGGAGCATATCATAAGGCATACAATTAGTATCATAATTCCAAATGATGAGTACAATAATCATATTCTAAATCAGAATATTAATTATTGTAAATTCTTTGAAAGCTTTCAAAACTGCAATATTTTTACGATGGCATTTCTGAAGTGTTTTCAATTCTACCTATCAACTTATCCAATTCTACCTATTATTACAGTTTACGGACATCAAGGACCTACAAGTCAAGATTATAACAAATTTTTCATAAGACCACCAAGGAATGAACATAAGTATAGCTTCCTTAAATTTTAGGTTTGTTACTGTTATAGTCCTTTCTTGTTCTATTGTAGCTATAAAGATCATTTTTCTTTTGTTTCTTTTGCTGGCTCCTAATACAAAAAATTGATTACATACTTACTTAGAATCAAGGGACCATTCTTCTAATAATTTGAACATGACTTTCATCAAACATGTTATGTGCAAATGAAAGCCGACCTTTATCCTTGAAGGAAAATAGCAAACCATACTGTAGGATAATCGAAACACTCAAAGATAATATTATTACATTCTAATAGACATGCTCTAATGCATGAAAGTAAAATTCAACATGGCATAGAAATCAAAATTGTTTAACTCACGAAGACAAATGAGAAAGAGCTTAACAGAACCTTCAATTTTTGTTGCAGAGAAATTTACATGTACTGATGAAGTATAATCTAATCTACAACAAATCACAATAACGCCAATGGTTAGCTAAAGGCCTTAAATTTCAAATTCGCCACTAATTTTATAAAAATTTTGACAGCACTTTCTCTTAAAATAGACCACCTTGAGAATCCATCTCGGCTCCAATTAATCAACCCAACAACAAGAACAACAACCACAATAACAACAAGTACTACCAATGCCATAACCACACCAATTTCACTAAAGAACCTCATTTTTATCACCACTACAAAATAGGGCAGTATACTATATATACATGTATATCATATTCAAGCACTCTATTACCCTCCAAGAATCGTATTACACCATCTAAATGTCAAATGCCTACTTCCAACGCAACATAACATTTAATGACATACATAGACCCAAATTCGGCCATCCTTCAAATATTCATATAAATAAGTTTACAACACTTCCTTTACCCTACAAAGATCATATTCAAGCTAATTGAACAGAAATTCATGGTTTCAAAGTAATATAACACTATAATCCACATACCCTAAAATTTCGGCCCTTAACTCTTATATTCACAACTCACTTTAACATGCTATCTTTTCAAGAATTTCTTTCAATTTAACATACTTCAACATACATACAATCTTTATATTACATAAAACAAGATTAGAAATCACCATACCTTTTAAACCCTTTAAATGGACCCAAATCGCCAAAGTCGTAGAAAGAGACATTTTCTTGACCAATTAACATCTCAACGCTACTTAGGGGACTCAATACGTAAGGCTTGTAGCGTCAAAACAATTGTAGAATCGAAAAATATGAATTATTGGGGCTGCACTATAGCAACCCTAGAGATTCACTGGGAGTACATTTTGTTCTTAAAATTTTCTAAGTATTGGGAAAGTATGAAGAAGATAAGGAGCTTGTAATGTATTTAACCTTATTATATGAGCCCATCCCCATACTTGTTCCAATAGGAAAATAACACAAATGGGGTGGGGCAACCCTTAATATTTCTTTAAGACTCCAAGTCTAGAAGATTACACTTTTGTCCCCAAAGTTTTCCTACGTGAGACAATTAAGGACATGCAAAGATACAGTTAAAGACATACGAATCCTAATAACCCAATTTTTGAAAATTCTACTTGAGTCTCCAAGCTTTCCAATAATGTCACTTTAGTCACAAATTTTCTAAGAATACCACATTAGTCCTAATTTCGTAATGGTTCCAGTACACCAAGAATACGGGTTCTAACATCCTCCCTCCTTTAGTACATTCGTCCCCGAATGTTAAACCGGTCTTATAAGTAGTATTCATAACTTAAGGGGGAGCTTTTTCTTTTTTTTTTGGGCAAAAAGTGAATGATCATGCTAACTTTGTTAAAATCTAAAGCTTAGTGGTGCTTTAGTTAGTTTGGCTTTCCACGTCTTGGAACTACACACTATACTTCCCCTCCCCAACTCCAGAAAAGCCTTGAGGAAATTGCACATAGATTTCATCAAACAATTCACCTTGTAAGAAAACATCAAATACATCTATTTGGTGTATATGCCAACCTTTAATTACCACAAGAGCAAGTACAGACCTGACTGTTTTCGTCTTCCATAATTAGTTTCAAACAAACCATAAGTATTAACAGGAAATAACACACTTTTGTCATCACTTTCACTGACCATAAAAGGAGACATAACATCTCTACTGATGAACAACTCCCTGTTCTCTAAGTCATACCACACATACCCCTTTTGAGTAATTGAAGACTCTATATGAACTAACATTCTGGACCTAGACTTTAGATATCAAGTTCTTGAACTGTTCTGCATAACATAAACACCCAATAACAGATGATTATTTGCAAAAAAACTTCTCATACGGTGCCTTGTGCTGTAACACTAAGCTAGGCTACTTGTTAATTAGATATACAGCCGCTAACACACACAGATTCCAGAATTAAATAGGTAACTCAGGTTGAAACCTTAGAGCTCTGGTAACTTTGAGTATGCAGCTATGTTTCCTCTCAGCAACCCCATTTTTCTGAGGTGTGTAGAAATAACTGGTCTGATGCACTATTCCCAAGACTACTAAACATGATACTGCACACAGAATTGATAGATTCAGTACTATTATCAGACCTTATTACTTTAACTGTTTTACCAAACTAAGTATGCACATAATTGAAGATCTGATCGATAACCACACACACATCAGACTTCAACTTTAGTAAGTGAACCCAAGTCATCCTTAGAAATCATCTGCTATAGTATTGAGGTACTTACTACCATCATAAGTGCATGGTTATATGGACCCTAAACATCTATACGTACTAATTCAAAGCAATCAGAGGTTTTGATATAACTTGTAGAAAATGAACTTCTAACTTGTTTTGCACACGGACATACATTACACTTATCTACTGTATTAGCCATAGACTCAGACATATAACACTTCAACTGATGGATGTCCAAACCTCATTAGCATAACAAGAAGCTAACTAATCGATACCCATCAAGTCTAATCCAAATTAGCCTTAGTACCACGATCCCCAAAGAAATATCGAACATCCACCCAAAAGGGGATATATATCTGAGAATGTAAATCCAAGATTAAACTAGTAATATACCTGGCGTACCTCACCCCGCAGGGTGCATAGCTACCAAGGCTGATGAGGGCCCAACAACTGACCCGATCGGCTGAGCTAACCTGTCTATTCTGCTCCTAACTGGATAATCTCGCACTTGGTGGCCCTGTTGGCCTCATCTGAAACAAGCGCCCGTAGCATGAAAACACTTCCCAAAGTGCCGTTTCCCGTAATAAGGACACCGAGGTCTAAGCAGCCTCGTCTGATTGCTGAAACTCGAACCTGCTTCCTCTGACCTCTTGCTGGTGATCAGCGGGGGTGTACTCCATACTGGCCGGGAAGAGTACCTACTCTGCTCTTTCTGGGGCAGGCTGTCCCGATAATCCCCTGCCGATTTGGATGACCTGGCCCTCTTGGGCTGACCTTTATCATCCGCTTTGTCAGTCTGGCGTCCTCGGCGACGATGCTCCATGCCCTGGGCATGGGCCTGAATACGTGCAATGTCTATGCCAGGTTGGGCAGCCATCACTAAACAACTATCGACATAGTACGAGTCCAACCCTACTATGTATCGATGCATTCGGTCTGTCATATTGGCAACATGGGTGGGTGTATACTGGGCCAGTGAATCGAATTCCAAACTATATTCTCGAATCGATTGACCCCGCTGTTTTAACGTAAAAAATCTGTCCTCCCTGGCACGTCTGACCTCTAGGGGTAGAAAATAAGCCAAAAATGCCCCGGTGAATTCATCCCAAATAACTGGCGGGGCACCCTCGCCCGTAGATAGCATCCAAGACTCGCACTAGTTGGCCACCATGTCATGAAGTCGGTATGAGGCCAGCTTCACTGATTCGGTCTCGGATGCGCCAATTATCCACAAAGTCCACTGCATCTGGCGCACGAACTCATGGGGGTCCTTAGTAGGTTTGGACCCAAAAACTCTGGTGGCCCGCATGCTAGGAAATCACGAGCCTGTGAACTATCACGGTGGGCTACCTGCTCACTGCTTGTACCCTTCCTGTGGACCTGTCCTGCCACTAATCAGGTCAATAACTGGACTGTCCTTCTTATTTCCCCAATCTTCAAACCATGCTGAGGGGCTGGAGGTCCTGACACTCTGACCTCAGGAGTTGTCAAGATAGCTGATCTGGCTGCCATCTGATCATGAGCCCTAGCAGTACCCCAACCTCGTTGGGCCCTACTTACTGTTGTAGGCCTGCCCCTCCGGGCAGCTGGTGTCTTTCCCAGAGGCATATCTGAATCCAAAATATTATTGTCAGAAAGGGGATCATCCTACTAACACCGCTCTAACGCACGATCTAATCCAGGCCGTGGGCTGTGACTAGTGCCCGGTTGGGACACTTAGACACAAACGCTAAGTCAGATTTCAATTATAATAGCTATCTTATTTTTCCAGAAATTTCGACAGAGTTTCCTCTGTTTTGTAGACTATACAAACCCTGCATATAGAAAAGTCCCAGCCAATAGTATATATATATATATATATATATATATACATATG
>DF360956.1:41015-56345 GCA_000787875.1 Solanum virginianum | reverse complement strand
ATGGCACTAGTGACCTCAAATTTTTGCCATGGTATCAAAACACAAATATACTGGTCCTAACATTTAAATGATCATATCTCTTAGCATAAAATGAACTAGGTGACTCACGACCTATCAATCGAAGCTTTTTGAATTACCTTTCCAACTCATCTGGTTTTACTTCATTCCGAGTTCGAATCAAGAGGTTATGCCCATTTTTATAAAGTCCATTAGTGTAGAGTTCCTATGAATTAACTAAGTATGGTCTTATGGGACCCCTAGCAAGAAATTTTATTCTGCTTCATTAATAGTTTTTTTTGTAATTATGGCTTCTCCTAAGGGACTTTTGTGACTTCCTATGCTATCCTAAGAACTCTCTCAAAGACTCTTGTGAAGACTAAGCTTGGGAATCAAGGGAAGACTCTTTTCTTCATCAAATTTCTTCATGAATCTTCTCAATTAGCTAAGGTATGTGGGACTGATTCTTGGTCCCTTTCAACCAAGAAGACCCAAACCCTTTTACACTCAATTTTGTAAAATTTTAGCTTACTTTAAATATGGATTTTTTTTGTGAATTATTATTTATTAAATTCAATTAATATATGAGCTATGTTTTACTATTGATTTTAAAGTGATTTAAGCCCTAATATGATGAATTGCATTGAAGTTATGAAGATATGAATGTGCATGTCCCCTTTAAAGCTTGATTTGAGCATGGATAATCTATACTATAATTTAAATGTGAGTTTTATCTCCCAAGGATGAATTGAACCACCATTCCTCTATCTATGGTGCTTTTGTTTATATTATTTACTTTAAGGGCGAGCCCGAGATATATCTTGGCCCCTGTCCTATCTTATGACTAGAGGTATCATTAGACATCTTGTAGACTCTTGTACATTTATATGCTACGTGTTGTATTCGAACATTATGATTATGGTTGTGGCTATCTATTGGATATCATTTTTATGGATGGATTATGAGTATTATCATATGCTTACATGTTATGATGTGAAAGATCCTATATCCCGTATTGCCCCCATAGAGTGAGCCATACTTACCAGCCTCTTAGTCTTTTTGTGTTATATGTTATGTGAATCCATGTTAATCCCTATCCCTATGATGTCCCCATAACATGAATCCTACTTTCTCATCCCTTAGAACTATGTGCTTACTATTTCATGTACATTTCCGAATCGATGATGTGCAGATAGATACTATGAGGCTTGTTTGGGGACCTTCAAGTTCCCATTCGCCATGTCACTTCTAGGCCCTAGGTCCGAGTCATGACAGTTATGCATCCTATGGGGCATTAGTTGGCTCATGGGTTACCCTACACTTGGAAACTCTTCCCCTTCCGAAAGTCTCATGTTTGAGGACCAATCCTACGGGCCGTAAGTTGCCCTCGTGAACTAGAGTTCAGGTCATTTTTAGATAAACTTTTCTGCACTCAAGGCTCTTAAACTGGAGGTTGTTACACAATTTATAAGAGAGTAAGCAAGCAGAACATATCAATATCATAGTCATAGTTTCCCTTAGGATAATTACATCTTTAGTCCAAAATATGACTCTACATCATAGATCTTGGTGGGATCTAGAACATGCTACTAGCCCACACTCAAAATAGAATAATAATGAAATCATAAAGTCTCAACATGAAAGCATGACATGAATAAGGCTTGTCCCAGAAGCATGAGAACTCACCAACAATCTTCAATAGCTTAAATCAACTCTAGTCACAAAATGAAGAAATAGTCTCATCATCGCCATGTCCCTACATGGTTAGATCATGTAGGCAAAGAAATATGTGTTAGTACGTGGAATATACTATGTATGTAGGTATATCATGTATAAAGGAATATCATAATATAATATTAATATACATAATCATAATCAATGGAATAAGGACAAGATATGAATGATTACTGTATGTTAAAACCATGAGTAGGAACATCATAAAACCTTTCATCACCTAGCATACATATATGGGAAAAAGATCATAATTGATAATAAGACCATATAGACTATTACATGGACTCTCGATATTTTCTCTACATTGAGTGGAAGAAGAGTCTACTTTGTCCAGGTAGACTCGCCTCCACCCTTTAGGCTTAACCCTAGCACGGTTAGTATCACATGAACATAATGCTAAATGGATCCATTAGCTAGCCTTATAGGAACATAATCATCAACCTACAGTGGCACATAGTTATGAGAGTTGAGGATTTGTATAAGGACCCTTGGGGATAGTCCCCATCACACAAACTAATTCAATGCTAAATATATCCCACGGAATACATAATCATGCATGTACATAACTTTCAACATAATTCATACTTTATCAAAATCATACTTTCATAGCTTTTAAAAGAGTCATCATAACTTCATGGAAACATCTAATCATATTATAGGAATAGTCCATCTACATAACCTTTCATATAGTGTGGCTATACTCCCCATCTTATCATCATTTCATCAATATTAGGGTCTTAAGTCACCCTCATCATCATAAAATCATCATCATCACTAAACACATACTTTTCATATTTAGAATTATGCTCGTGAAAATCATAGCTTTATCATAGAAAATTAGGGTCATGTATGGGTTCATTAGCAATTGAGCTAAAATCATACAATTAGATGAAAATTGTATTGGAATAATACAATTGAAATTAGGGATGGCAATGGGGCAGGGCAGAGTGGGAGGGGGGCGGTTTGAGCTTAACCCACCCTGCCCGCATGATGATTTTTTTCATTTTCAACCCGCCTCATTCCGCATAGACCTGCGTCGCATAAACCCGCCCCCCTTAATTTTTAAGTTCTTTTATTTTTTAATTAAATTATATAAAAATAAAAAATATATATTTTTTAATTTTTTGCTGATTAACATCTCAACAACTAATTAACTATTTTAGTTAACATTTCAATAATTGTTTCTTATTCTTTAATTAAAAGCCTCTAATCAACTTTTCAACAACTAACCGAACATGTTTAGTTTAAATTTTAGAAAAAAATAAAATTAAAGTCAATGTTTAATATAAAAAATTTATAACTTTAATTTTTACTAATTACAAAGATTTAGTTTTCTTCAAATTCCTATTTGGTTCTTTAAACCCACAACCCCCTCTACCCCACATTAGTTTTAAAAAATAGTTACTTCAACCCACCCCGCACCCACCCCGCCCCACATAACTTTAAACTTACCCCACCCTGCATAGCTCTAAACCCGCCTCTTATTCACCCCGCCCCGCCCCGCCCCGCCCCATTTCTATCCTTAATTGAAATCAATTTGGATCATTAGTAAAGGAACTCACATCAATTCAACAAGCCCTAATTATATACTTGAATTCATTTGAAAATTATAGAAATCATGTAATCCTTCATGATTCATGCATAAATAGGTATAATAATCATGTAATAATTATAATCCAGTAATTTAGAATATCATCATAAAGACCTATAGAAATTCATGCTCAACTTTGGAAAAAAGAGAGATTTGAGTTAGGTTTCACAGATGAATCTAATCCATGAATGAAGTCCTAAATACCGCAAGTGAGAATCCTAAATTTGAAGAAGAAAATTCTAGAAATTCCTTAGCCAAACCTTCAAACCCTAGCTTCAATAGAAAGAATCCTTAGAGAGAATTTTTAAAAACTTTGGAGAGGTTTATGAGAGTGAATGAGATAGAATGAAATAGGAATAGATTTTATAGGAATTAGATTGGTTAAGTTAGTTAGAAGGGTCAAAACAACGCAGTTTAGGATTTAAACGGATTGGAAATAAGCCTTCACTTAAAATCTACCCTATCCATCCATGAAACCATGTTCACGACCCGTAATCCATTTCACGGGTCATGCTTTGGCTCGTATTGGATGGTCCTAAAAATTGAGCAATTGAAAATTTCACTTGTGAACAATGAAATTCATATACGATCCGTAGTTCCATTTACAAATTGTAGAACCCTTTTCTAGAACTCTCTCAGACTTACAAAAATTTCCATTCTCAGGGTGCCTTCCACAACCCAGTTTACCATAATGAGGACAGGGACAGCGATATGTAACACCTGGGTCACTGCATATTCTACTATGATTGGGGTTAGGCTGGATCTGGATGAGTACGGAGACGGCGATACGTAATGTAGGAGTACGATGCGTATTGTTTCTCATGGAGTGAATTTCTTTTAGAACTCGTATTTCATGCATTGGAGCAATTAAGAAAATTTGGGACCAAAGGTGGAATTTATTGGAAGTTGCATTTTTAGTTGTTACCGGAGCCAAAGTTGACTTTAGTTAACACTTGGAGTTCGGAAGCTCAAATTGGAATTCTGACAATTTCAGCAATTTTGTATAGTCAAACTAATGCTAGAAAGGGTTTCACAACAATTTTTAGAGCTTCTGAGAATATTTTGAGTCTTTGAGTTTGAAACTATTTTAAATGAATTTTCTCAGATTTTGGGTCAAGGAGGTCTCAATTACAAATTCAAATATTTTCATTAGATCCAAAATATTGAGTTTGAGCTAGGAGAACCTTTTGTTCAGTTCTGGGACTTTCATGTGATTTGACCTACCGATAGTGTTTGATATTGAGAAGTGGGACCTATATGGGCATAAAACGATCTCCGTTGGAAATTTTGACTATACCATTGAGTCCGAAATGTTGTTTTTGATAAGATTTCATATATGAATTGTATTCTTTGGACTTCAAATGAGGCCGAAACATCGAAATTAAGTTTGAACAGTGGGTGAAAAGTAAAAAGCGGGCCATGTGGCCCAATCGGGTACTGCCTGTGGCAAACAAGGTTGGACAAAGCTGCAGATTGTTGCAAACGTCTTCAGCAGCTTCTTCATTTTTTCCCAACTTTGAGCTTTAACCGATTGGAATGATTCAAAAGGCTAAGTTGTATAATTTTTCGAGGAGAACAACATGGGAGCTTCAGAAACTGATTTTGGTGCGTCGTTTGAGGTAAAAATCACTGATTTTGGTTGAAGTTTTATTTTGTCTTGAAACTTTAACTTGCGATTTCTTCCTCATATGAGCTCCGGTTATGAAACGGTTTTCTATCGCTAATTACTTTTGCATTTTTTAATATTTTAAAAATTTTAACTTGCGATTTCTTCCTCATAGTAGCTCTATTTTCGAAATGGTTTTTGGTACTGAATTTCTTATTACTTGGGGAACATTTTCACGTAAAAATTTTTGGATTCAGATGACGTTTTCCAGTAATGAAAATTTTAAACCATTTTACCCTTTTACCCGAATTAAGTGATTTTGGTGTCGTTGGATTCATTATATAATTATGATGCTATATTTGAATAGATTTTGGTGAATTGGAGTGTTGTTGTAATTGTTATGGGCCGATTTGGAAGTTATTGCATATCTAACGAAATTTGGATAAGAATGGGAATAGCATTATTAGAATGTCCTTAATATTGTTGGTATGGATTTGGGTTAATATTTGAGTATAAGCATTGATATTGGCTTAAAGGTAAGCCGTTGAATCGAATTTATGGATGTTGTTGAATAATGAGAAATAGAGCTATTAATGTTGTATTGCTTTTCGAATTGGCTGTTATTGTTGTTATTGGTTGATTTGGCCGAGTTGATTCCTCGGGGTGTCCTACTTTTAGGGGAAATGCTGTCCAAATTTTTGTAGAATTAAGGGCAAAGTTGAAATTTAATGCCCAAAAGGTCTTTAGCTAATTTTCTAGCATTTTATGACTTGTTTGTAGACTTTGGGAAGTTTGAAAATCCTATAGAATTTGTCGAGTTGGCGAGTTGTTATTTATGAACGTTTGGTCCATTTGTTAATTTTGAATGTTTGATCAATTTGAATTAAGTATGGTGTCTGTGAAAAGTTGTATCGAGGGAGGTCTTGTAGAGCGTTTGAGGTATGTAAAGTAACCTTTCCTTTTGGCATGTCTTAGTTAAACATAGGCCATGATGCGAGCCTCGAGAGAACTCTATTCATGCAATCCGAGCATGTGTATGATCCGTATTTGTTCCTTAAAATTCTTATATTAATTTATCATAGCATTGACTCCTATGTCATTGAAATTTATAAGTTGCAAGAATATGTGAAATTTTTCTTCGTAAGTTTGACTGGTTCGGGTCTCCACTCATTTGTGGGTCCCGCGACGCCCTTTTTATGCAAATTTGATAACTTTTAAAAGAAATGTAATAATTATGCTTCCAGTTTCCAATATGATTACGTTGCTTATCTTTTGGATTTATGACAAGGATTTTATGCATATGATTACTCACTACTTCGCTCGTACCTATTATGATATCGTTCGCCGGTTTTTGGGCCGGTTGATTATCGTGTGCATTATAATATGCTCCGGTGTCAGCCTGTGTTTGGCAATGAGGACAGGGACAGCGATATGTAACACCTGGGTCACTGCATATTCTACTATGATTGGGGTTAGGCTGGATCTGGATGAGTACGGAGACGGCGATACGTAATGTCCAACTCACTCAAGCTATTTCTGTATTGCGATATGTAACACCTGGGTCACTGCATATTCTACTATGATTGGGGTTAGGCTGGATCTGGATGAGTACGGAGACGGCGATACGTAATGTCCAACTCACTCAAGCTATTTCTGTATTGCGATATGTGAGTACAGGGACGACGATACGTAACGCCTGGCTCACTTACGCTATTTCTGTATTATGATATGTGATGAGAATTCAGAGATTTGAAACTTTCTGGTGTTATGCTGTGGTATGGCGCCATTGATGGGCGGGCGACCATCGTTCTTGTCCGCTAGGCATGATTTGTATTTTGATAGTAAACATTTTAATATTTTTGATATGTATTTGCTTTTCATACTTTTGTTTCGATTATCACTCAGATTTATATTCTGTATCCCCTCTTTACATATTCAGTATGTATTTCGTATTGACCTCCTTTTTTGGAGGGCTGCATTTCATGCCCGCAGGTACTGATGTACAGCTTGGAGATCCTCCATCTTAGGACACCCTTCTGCTATTTGGAGTGCTCCCTCTATTTTTGGAGCCTACTTTTGGTATACTTATTAGTTCGTTGCATTGCATATATTTGTTCAGGGGTACGACGGGGCTCTGTCCCATCCTATGATTTCTATCAGTTTGTTTAGAGGTCTGTGGATATATATATATGTATGGATTATGCTCAGTCCGTATAATTAGATCTGTATAATGTGTATGTTGAGCGGCTTTACCTGCCATGGCGGCCTTGTCGGCTCGCATATGTATATATGATATTCTGTTGGCTCTGCATTGCGTTTGCTGGTATTTTCTGAGTGCATGATTATTTTAGATAGTTGTAAAACAAAGGAAACACTGCCAAAATTTTTGTAAATATAAGTTTTCTGTTTGTAACTCGGCCTGGTGATTATGTTTGGGGGCCCCATTCAGGCTCTAGTCATGGCACATTGGTTGGGTCGTGACAATTTCAGTGACCAAAATTTTTACATCAAGTTTTAAACTTCAACCATGAGACCTTTATACGATCCGTCGTTCAATCCATGAGCCATAGATTGGCTAGCTTCTTCATAATTTTTACATCAAGTTTTAAACTCCAACCATGAGCCCTTTATACGATCCGTCGTTCAATCCATGAGCCATAGATTGGCTCATAAAATCAATCCTACTTAGAATTTTTGCAATTTTTTCATTTTTCAAACTTTTCAACATGCGGGGCTGCAATGACCTGAAAAGACGTCTCATCAACATTTCAAGTCAAGGGTATTTTGGACTTCTTTCACTCTCTTAACTCCTTACTATGTCATTTCGGGGTTATTTAAGAGGAGTATAACTAATCCCTAAGTCTTCCAAACTCCCCATTCGCTCCGACTCTCCCAAATTTAATTTACTTTTCTCTCAAATCTTCTCTCAAGCCAAGAACAAAGGTGACAATTCCAAGTCTTCTTTTCCAAATTCATCTAGGGTGTCGAATCAAGGTATGTAGAAATTTTATCAACGAATCCCTGATCTTCACCTATTGAGTTCCAAAGAAACCTCAAATCTCTTTTATGATTCTTACCTAAAAATGCATGATTTGATCGTGTTTTAATGTTTCTAATGCATTTTTCATGAACTCATGCTATATAAGCAATTTTGATACGAAATCAAGTTTTGATGGTATGCATGCATTATGAAATGAAAGATTTATTAAGGACGCTTTCTAATAAAGTATCAATTAGTTTTTATGAAAATTGAGGCTTCCGAATGAAGTACCTCGTATGATGAAAGAATGAAGTGATTTGGCCACTCTCAATTGAAGTGTTGTTTTTATTATGAAAAGACTATTAGTATGTAGAGACTTTCGATTAAGTGTCCCATATAAATATGTTATGAAATCATAATTTTAAAGGAGTTATTCTATGAGATTTATGAAAATTAGTATCATTAGATTCTTACCATTTTAAAGACTATAAATGTATATTTTTTGCTGACAGTTTACCTAGCATCGAGTTGGACTAATGGCAATTACCAGGTTCCAGAACTATGTGCCCTCATAAGATTGTCCTGATTGGACATTAACTAGTGGATCGATTTAAGCTTATGACTATGGTCTTTACCTTGTCAAGTAGGAGATTCTCTTTTCAATGTGGGAACAAGATGAACTTTATATTATAGCTCATATTGTTTATGTTAGTTAATGGTATATCTCACAAAAGACACATGATATCTACTTATGTTACAATTATGGCTCTTTTCATAATATTGTATTGACCCTGTATTATATTTTAAGAATTTAGCTTATCAGAATATTTCATGCTTTACTTGGTCGTGGCATTATTATATTTTCAGGTTTATCATGTTCTCATGTTACACCAATGCATCTTTTCTTATATTCAGTACATTTTGAGTGCTATACCGTATACGTTTTTTGTGCCTATATTCTTTTATAATATAGATTCTGACGCTTCTTATCCAACTTGCCTTAGCATAGACTCTGATAAGCTTTGCCAAATTTGATGACTCCTCAACGTTTGAGGACATAACTACCTTTATATATTAATGTCTCTTTAGACTCTACTTTAGTTTTGAAATTGTTCTAGTGAGCTAGGGCTTGTCCTAGTCACACTTATGTAGAGGCTTTTTATCATACTTAGTATATTTCGCATTATAGGCATTGTACTATGATTTTGATATAACATTGCGATTTTCATGTTGCATTTTATATTTCGCTTTCACTCTGTATC
Organism: Solanum virginianum; assembly: GCA_000787875.1. Taxonomy (NCBI): domain Eukaryota; kingdom Viridiplantae; phylum Streptophyta; class Magnoliopsida; order Solanales; family Solanaceae; genus Solanum; species Solanum virginianum. The sequence goes on along the minus strand of DF360956.1, from coordinate 47,175 downwards.
AGTTATGTTGTTATCCTAGTATAATGCAATGCCATGTGATTTGTTTAGAGTCTCTCGAGATTCTATTTACTATGTCATGTCTAGGGGGATAGTCTTACAACGTGACAAAGAGATAGAGAGACAAAGGAGAGAAAAAATAAGTGATTAGGTAATTAGTTTAAAATATATTTAATTATTTCTAAAAATAGAAAAATTTAATAAATATGATAAAAGATGTTTGTCTAGTTAGATCGTTTTCCCAAGAATTATTAAACCTGCACTTATTGTGCCAGACAGGTTTTCATCAATATCACTAACCATATAAGCTTTGATATTTTCTTTTGTAAAGAATGTAGTGCAATTTAAACTATTAAATAACTTCTATTGAAATCGCCATAGTACAAGAATCTCACTCCAAACATTATATGATTGGCTAGATTTTTTTATGCATTTAGTTTAAATATTGATTGATCCATTATTTTGTTTATGGGGAGAGGAGAAATTATAAGAAGAAGAAAAATCTTGATTACCTTAATTTTAATTTTATCACTTATGCTTCACATTTTAACAAATCTTATCCTAACTGTTATGAACCAGATTTGCCCAATGTTAATGCATACACGAATATCCCATAATTAATTATTGGATCGAGAAGAAGCAATAAAATTAAAAGATTTTTGCAAAGGTTGATTTGGAACTCGGGTCCAAATAACAACTAGTTAAAAAGATAATGAATGAGAACGAGGGAAAAAGCAAAATGTTGAGAAAAATATCTAAGTCCTCTCATCCCTTTGAGTCTAAACTTCTCATCTCCACTTCTCAGATCTATTTTTTTATATTCCTTAGTTATTGTACTAATTCTTTATTAGTTCTATTTTTTATTATAATGTTGAGTTTGATGATTAAAATATTTAAATGTTTCTATTGTGAAATTGGGATTGTTACATTGGTGCTTTCATTTATCCTACTCCATTGGTGGTGGTGTTAGATCGATTCAGTGGAGATTATAACCCAGAGGACTGGATTTATAGGGCAGAACGATACTTCACTTATGTAGGTTTCTCTGAGGAGCATTGGCTACCGCTTCCTTCCTTGTATCTCGATGGTGAGGCCCTTGAGTAGTTCCGTTGGATGTTTCGCAACGATCAATTTTTTGATTGGTTGATTGGAATCATTTTAAGGAGAAATTAGCCCTGCGTTTTCGCAAGGACTCTCACATGAACAATCCCAATGTCAACGCCCTTGATATGATGCGGAAGTTGGATGGGTATTTTTCTACTATACTATGCAAACTCGACAATGTCCAACATGCGCTGTCCACTGACTCCAAACCAGTCGTTGCAGATCCGATGCCTTTGGATATGGACTCATCTTTTGACGATAAGGAGGTTTCTGCTTTGTCTTTTGACGAATCCTCTCACACCTTCGAGGATTTAGTGGCATCTGATTCAGACGTTGTTGATGAGTGCATTCAACCCTCACTTCAGGCCGATGTTGTCCAAACACATATGCAGGTTCCTTTATCTGACCTTCTATTTGATTTAAATGATGGAACATTAGAGAAGGTCTCAGAAGTATCAGCCTACAAGGTGTTTGCTGAAATACCTAATAGGGATATTGACATGGAAGTTGCCAATTCAGTGAAGAAGAATGATTTAGTAAAACTTGAAAACCATGTGTTCGAAGAAAGGTTTCACAGCAATGGTATATTTGCTTACTTGGGTGAACTCGACCCTACTAAACTTCCATTATACTTGTATTGATTTTCACTTGCTCAATTGAAATTAGCATTTCCATTTGATCCTGGTTCTAGTATGATTACCACATTTTCTAGCTCTACAAGGTGTTATTCTTTCCTGGTTATGGATGATTTTAGGGAGATCATTAAAATACTTATCTGTCATTTTGATTCCACGACCAATGATCACCATACTTTCAATCGATTCCCTTATGATCACGGTGCGAATCTGCTCATTGTAGCCTCTGGTGCACACCTCCAAGTTCATCCATTGCACCTTGCAGCATCTGCATTCACTCTCTTACATTTGATGGACACACTTCAGCTTTTTGAGTCGGTTTCCTATATTCGTCTTAATCTCGAACCTGCTACACCTCTTATTGAAGATGAACCAACTATTTCTATTTGGGATCCTGGAATTAATTCTGAGTTCACGCCTGTAACAGATTCTACCACTAAGGTGAAAATCTCCAAATTTACTATGTTAGCAATTACATCGTGGGGTAAACAAGTTTGTGGACTTGAGCAGAAACATGTAGCCATTGCTGTGTCTGAGTTCTTTGGTGTTTTTCTTAGCACCCAATCATGTTACTTTAGTGCAATATATATGGATGGAGTCGTGTACTGCACTGCTTGAACACATTGATCCAGATTGTCCTAACATAATTAAGCTTAAGAAAGCAAGGAATTGGAAGGGTCTTGAGCATAAACCTTTAGTGAATCTGATATTACTATTTACCGTCACCTACAGCAGGGAGCATTTAGGTACATGATACTATGAAGGAAATGAGTATATTGGCATAGTCGAGAGTCCACATCTTTCATATGGTTATCAAATCGACTCAAAGAAGTATCGTGGTGTCTCAGCGTTTTCCAAGACCATGTTATGCAAATTGGATGCAAGAACTGGTTGTAATGACGGCAATCAACTGGATAAATATGTCACATGGGTTGGATCCAAGCTAATTCTCGGTAATGCAAATGCTTTTGCTCGCCAATATTATTATGCAGGTCTCGACAAGGTATGTAACAAGCAAGAAATTTTTCTTTTGGTGGACAGGGCACATGTCAGTGGCTTGATTGCTTTTGGGGTCATGAGTTCTCATTTTACGTATGAAACGATTGTTACATCTTCTACACAGTTTATGGGTGCTAAAGTTTACCCTACAGTTGTGTTTGGAAAGAGCTTATTTGCACTTGAGGGCTTTGGTGATGAGAAGATCATCTTTTATGTTGTTTCCAGGTTGGTGGAAGCATACGAGATCACATACTATATTTTGCCAACATTGTCCAGTTTGTCTTGGCTACAGTTGGTGGGCAGCATGCTTCTAATAATGTTCTCGACTTGAACCTTGAGGACAAGGTTCTTATTGAGGACGAGAGTATTGTTATCAACCAGATTTGGCCCAATGTCGATACATACACGAATGTCCCGCAATTAGTTATTGGGCCGAGAAGAAGCAATAAAATTGAAAGGCCTTTGCAAATGTTGATTTGGGACTCGGGCCCAAATAGCAACTAGTTAAAAAGATATGGATGAGAGAAGAGGGAAAAAGCAAAATTATAGAGAAAAATGTCTAAGTCCTCTCATCCTCTTTCTTGAGTCTAAACTTCTCATCTCCCCTTCTTAGATCTATCTTTTTCTACTCCTTAGTTGTTCTACTAGTTCTTTGTTAGTTCTATTTTCGATTATAATGTTGAGTTTGGTGATTAGAATACTTGAATGTTTCTATTGTGAAATTGGGTTTGTCACACTAACACTTTGTAATTCAATCTATTATAACAAATAGCTTAGACTTATTAGTAGGTAGCTAATTCAATTTTTTTAAATAAGTAATTATCTTTTAAATAACATAACAATATAAAATAATTATTGCATTGATTTATAAAAAGTAATCTTTTGTATTAATTAAAGTAAAATGACGCTTGAAGAGATGCCAGATAAGAAGGGGCTCAGAGCATTCATCCAAACTGTTGTGGCAGTAATTACACTGTATATATTAGATAATTTTAAAAATTTCATGTATATTTACATATGTTTTGCATCTTCTGAACATAAGAGCAAAAGTTGACTTGCTGATATTTAGGAGTTCAAAAATTAATTTGAGATTGCAAGCTTAATCACAAAATACTGTATTTTTATTTTTTTTAAAAAAATCCCATTAGTAAAACTTGATGTTTGAAAGGTGCATAGAACATGAAATATTAGTTTAGTATATATATATATATATATATATATATATATATATATAAGCATATATACTTTTGCATATATAGATGATAATAAAGTAAAGGGGAAAAAAGAAAAAGCAATCCATTAGAACCACACAATTAGGAAAAGAGTATGTGAGTTGGGTCTTAATGACTTTCCTCATCCTCACAAATGAACCCCTACCATCAAATGTTGTATAATCTAATATAAGCAAATAGAGACAACAAAATCTTTCCAAAAGGACTGGAGAATATACCGTTTTGATGGTGGAGAGTCACTATGCTCTTTCCACCATCCTTTATTTTAATTTTATCTCTCTTTGATTTAGGCATGTGACAATTTTAGATGCCATTTTACTGTACTATATTAATTATTGGTACTCTTATTATATATCTTTTTCATGCCACTACGAACCAAAACATTTCAAGCCAAAAGCGCCACTTTTTACATCATCCAATCCGTCGGACAACAACAATATTTTAATGGGTGGGGCGTTTGGGGTGACATAAATTTCGAGGCATGGAATGTAACTCTAATGAATTTTTAAATGTTGATTCATAATGTAGTAAAATAGAATAATAGTTTATATAAAAATAATTTTTTTTTTAAAAAAATTATAATTTATAATAATTAAAAACATGATTAGAAAAATTATAGAAAATAAAGTTTCTAATATAATTGAAAATCCGCATGACCTAGTGATTTCTCTACAAGTGAAACTTGTTGCCTAACGTGTTCCAATAAAGTAAAGCAATAGGTAAAGAGCACACTATTTTAACGTAGAACATCCGATACACAAAAGGTATAAATACAAAGATTTGTACCTCTGCAAGATTTAACCCAAACTTCACTAAATCAATGAGCGTCAACAAAATAATTACAAGCCTGTGTAATCTAAGAAATTGAAACCTAAACTCCAAACTCAACACAAATCTTTCAAGTTTTATGTTCTCAGGTCTTCGAGCTACCCTAAACCTGAAGACTATCAACCTAATTAAGTTTGTAGATTCACTGAACTAACATTACATCAAGAATCAACACAAAGAATAACTTCCTAGAAGAAAGACTCAATACGAGACCAGTGTTTCTTCATAAATACACGAATGTCCCGCAATTAGTTATTGGGCCGAGAAGAAGCAATAAAATTGAAAGGCCTTTGCAAATGTTGATTTGGGACTCGGGCCCAAGTTCTTCTTCTCTTCAAACTCTCCTCATCTAGTCAAACTCTCTAGCCTTATAGCTCTTCAAGTGAGACTCCTTTTTGACTTCAAACTCTATATTATTCTTTTGTTGTAGTCAAACTCCAACTCTTTAATTCAATACAAGTTTGTCTCTTGAATGTGTCATAAAAACCTTATCCATTTCGTTTATGGCACACTTGTCTTGACAATCTCGTTGCAGATTTAGCTCTTTGAGTTTGTGTGTCTGAAAACTTGATTTATCAATATGTTTCAAGTCATTTTGTCGATCATTAAAACTCTATAGAACCTAACAATGATGTTATTAATATAAATAATGTAATGATATAAAAGTTATTATGTAATGCAAATAAATCCTAATATTTCACATTTCAAATAATAAAAGAAGCACTATTTCTTAAAATATATTACTTTCATACTATGTTGTCTACTTCCATCAATAAATTTATCCATCATCGTGAATAAAAATAAATTTGCTTTCAGATACTGAAATAATAAATATGATAATTTTGAGAACAAAAACATACAAGCAATGAAAAGTAAATATGTAAATTTGACACATATTTTGTGTAAGATCTACTAGGTGAACTCCAAGCATTGAACGTTAGATACGTTTAGAACGTATAATCAGAAGTAGGGGTGACAATTGGACGAATTGAGTCAAAATTTGGGTCATAATGGGTCAAGACAACAAACGAGTCAAGATTCAACTCAACTCGAATTTGCTTGGATCAAAACGGGTTGAGTAATAGATTATAGAGCAGTTCAAGACTTAACCCAATCCAACTTTTACTAAATTTTACTTTTTTTTGTTCTTTTTCAATATTTTAGTACTTAATTAAATTATTTTTTTATTATGTATAAAATATATCAAATTAAAAAAAATTAAAAATATTTTGACAAGATTTCTCTCGAGTCAATTCTGATTGCATATTAATCTAATTTTAAATAGGTTAAAATGAATTGAGTTGAAATAAGTTGAACTAATAAATAAATAAATTATTAATCCGTTCAAATTTCAATGAATTAGAC
>DF360956.1:15084-36578 GCA_000787875.1 Solanum virginianum | reverse complement strand
ATATTGCTCTTTTTAGCTCGGCAATATCATTTAATGTGTCCTATTTTGACATATTGATAACACCTTGGAGGTTTCCTACCATAATAGTTCGAAGGCTCTTCCTTCTTTCTAGGTCAACTTGAACCATCTGAGGATCGATCATGTAGTGTATCTCTTACCTTTTTCTTAAAGTTCCTCTTGTTGGCTACAAGAGCAATTCCTTCTTCTTCATTAACAAATACACTAGCTAACTGTTTGACTAGTATCTCTTGTGACAATAATAAATTCTCAAATTTCTCCAAGGATGATGGTTGAGCCCACCCTTGAATTGGCGTCATAAATGAAATATATTCTAGCTTCTGTCATGCCTGGGGAGGATACCCTAGATGTAACTGGCACTCGGAGTGTCATGACCCAAGTCTAGGGCCTAGATGTGACTGGCGAATGGGGAACCCGAAGGAACCCCAAACAAGCCTCATAGCATATCATTACACATCCTTGGTCGTGGAACAATTAAATGACATTTGAAGAATGGAAATAAGGAAAAGAGAGACTAAGAGAGAACTTGTCATAACATAGAGTCAAGAGATAATAGAATCAACTCATGACATAAATACATAGCTTTATCCAATAACACCTCTACTACATAGATAATGGCGGAGGCCAAGACATACAACCGGGCTCACCCTTATAGTCATAGGTAAACGTTAAAGTAAAGAAAATCTTAATACATAGTTAATAGCTCTCTACGCATAGATAATGGCGCAGGCCAAGACATAAAACCTGGCTCACCCTCATAGTCATAAGTAAACGATAAAGTAAAGAGAATCTTAATACATAGTGTGAGAGAATAGTCCTTGTCCTCAGAATGGAGGACTCACCAAAGGCTAACTTGAACAATCCATCTAGCCACAAGAAGAATCAATATGATCTCTGGTCCTTACCTGGTGATATCATGTAAGAAAGAGTATGCGTTAGTATGTTTGAATGTACTAAGTATGTGTGATGTAATGCAATAATAGATAGGCATCATAATCCAAAATGCATAACTTTAGGCAATAGGCATAATATAGCAATATGACGTGTATGATCAATGCATAAGTAAAATATTCTTAAGTAACTTATGCTTTAGTGATACGGCACTAAGGATAATATAACAATATGACATGTATGATCAATGCATAAGTCAAACATGCTTAAGTAAATCATGATCATATAAAATATCATATGTGAAGAAGAGACCAAGCTAGCTTTTCAACCTTGGTTGGTTGATGATGGTCACACCCCAATCATCCTAGGTGGTGAGGTATAAACCCCTCACATGGTTGATGTTGGTCACACCCCAATCATCTTAGGTGTTGAAGTATAAACTCCTTATATGGTTGATGTTGGTCACACCCCAATCATCCTAGGTGGTGAGGTATAAACCCCTCACATGGTTGATGTTAGTCACACCCCAATCATCTTAGGTGTTGAAGTACCAACTCCTTATATGGTTGATGTTGGTCACACCCCAATCATCCTAGGTGGTGAGGTATAAACCCTTCACATGGTTATTCGGGCTCTTATCCCCCTGGATTGGGCATGGTCTAGTGTAACACTTTATATAGGATTCATCATAAGCTCTAATTCAATATGTCATGTAGAAATAATCATGTACGTAAGCTCATTTCATCATCATAACATCATTCATATCATATCTCATGCTTTGGACTTTCAATTTCTCAAAGAAAACATAATCGAACATTTTATCAAACACCTTGGGGGTGTGTAATGGGGGTAAAAGAGCGCAATTTAGAGAAGAAATCATACAGGAAAATATGTGGTAAAACCTTTAATCAACACCTTGCAACACCCCAAGACATTTACATCAAAACCGCTATCATGCAAGAAAATCAACGGTAAAACCTTTAATCAATACCTTGCAACACCCCCAAGACATTCATATCAAAAGGGTGGAAGGACCCAATGGTTCAGCACCACATACCTTAGCTTTGGAGAGGTTCTTGAAGAAGACTTGAAGCTTGAGTGAAATCCTTAAGATTAGTCTTGAGTCTGGAACTTGAATTTAGGGTAAAATATGAGTTGAGTTTGGGACTTGAATTTAGGGTGAAATATGAGTCTAAATGTTTGAGTGAGTTTTGGGGAATGTTTAGGATGATATGAGGGTGAAATACGGCTAAGTATATGTGTTTTCAAGTGTGGGAACCCTTAGGCCCAAGACATAAATGTCTTGGACCGAAGTCAAGAGAAAATAGGACCAGAATGGACTGCTCACTAAAAATTACATTTTCTGCACAAGCGAGTTTTATAAAAATAGGCATAAATCCTTCATCCAAACTCGAAATGAGGTGAAACGAAGTACGTTGGAAAGCTAATTCAAAGAGCTTTCAGTTGGTAGGTTGTGGGCCACCCAATTCTTTGTGTACCACCCAGTTCTTTGTGTGCAAAGAGATATGCCCCTTCAAAGTGGACCCTCCTAAATAGCGTATTTTGCGATTTTTGAATTTTGATACGGTTGCTCTAAATTTTGATTTAGACCCATTTCACACTCAATTTGATCCCCTAAACAAGAATATGAAGTCGGAATTTTTAAAATAACAAATAAATTTTTAGATATATGGAAAACAAGAGTCCGTGCACTTTCGAGGCATATTTTCGGGCACTTTATTTTTGGGGGAGTTGTTTTACAGAGACTATTGTTAGCCCCCAAGCGGACCACCTAGTCTCATCGCCTTCGTTCAGTCAATTCAATAGCAGAAGAAAATAGTATAATAATAATACAAATTTATTTGTGGGCTCAAGCTATACAACTCAATCTATCATAGATGAAATAAGATATCAAGAGAAAGTCTCAATATAATGAAAGAAGAAGGAAGGAACCCCCGACATCAACCATCAACATCTACGTCTATGAAGCCTCTATACTATTGTCTGAGACGGTACCATGATAGGCCATGGTTACCAAAATCAAGTAAAAAGACTATCGAATCTAAAGAAAATAACCATCCTTCGAATGCAGAGGAGGACTCACCACGGTCAGAAATCCGAAAAGCTCTGAATCTGAACGATTGGGCTGCAAAAGTCCTCTATGTACAGAATCTGCATCATAAAATGATGCAACGCCAAAGGGGCATTAGTACGTGGAATGTACTATAGGTAAAACAGGCTAAAATAAATAAAACAATATAACAGTCACTCATCAATCACTCTTCCTCACCTTGGAGTAAAGGACAGGACTCTATTCTATCGCTTCACTATCCATCAAACATCAAACAATCACATCACATCGGAGTTCTATCACCATGAAATCTATCTGGGAGTTTCTATAACTGACAACCATTACCTATGAGCCGGTAGTGATACAACAAAGAGATGTCATTGCCAAATCCGTCCAGAATCTTGCCGGGGTGAAGGACAAGTCTGTTAGGGATCCCAAAGAAGTCTGTCAAGTCCTCTGCGGGACAAAGGAAACATCCGCTTTCGCGTTCCAATCCTCTCCTACGTTAGCCATGTAGTTAATAAGTACAAGTGGGACTAACTCTTACCCATTTCGGTGCTAATACTCCTCCTAGGACTCAATATGCTCATAAGTCTATCAACCCATGAAGGACTTCCATCACTCAACCCCTACGGGCAAGAACACTTATCTCATCTTATCATCTATCAACTCAAAGGGCAAGACTATCCTTTCAAGTTAGGAATGAATACTCATTCAACTCTATCAACACTATTTCCAGCTATTATATTCATCTATACACTCACCTTAGGACTCAGACTAAGTCAAACATCACATTCAGACAATCAAGGCTCTAGACAACCCCCTAAGTTCATTATTCAAGTCTTTACAGAGAGAATTTACAAGGGTCAAATCATAATCACATCATAATGCATATATATAGTAAACTTTAAATATGATGATCATCAATTTAAGATATGAAATGTAATTTAAAGATAGTATTCAAGAAATCCTCAAAAAATCACTATTCAAGACTCTAAAGTACCAATTTACATCCTAACTTTACATTAGGGCACATGGAAGAATAATTTCATGCTTTTGGGTAGCCTTTATATATCTGGGATGATGGATTTTCAGGTTTTCTCCAAAACAATTGAAGCTTCAAAGGAAACCCTCACCTCTCTTGTTCTTCTCTTCTCTCAGAACTTTCGTAAGAAACTTAGAAAAATAAAGGTTTTAAACCTTTTTGTATGAAATACTTTTTAAAATGCATTTTGGGGGTATTAAAATATATTAAGAAGGACAAAATTTTCCTTCTTGAATTAAAAGAAAAAAATAATTTTTTGGGATACAGGTGCGCGTCGCGGAGGGGGCGCATACCAGTGTTTTTGGTGATTTTTTTTCAGAAAACAGATTCCCATTGAAAAATAACAATTTTTAAAAACTACAAGTATAACTCCGCACCCCTGGCGCATTGCGGAAGGGGCGCAGAGAAGCTACTATTTTTGCATTTCAAGTGTAATTTCATAATTCGACCTGATTGTTTTAAATCGGGTCAAGACTATTTTTTGACTTAATTTTCTATGCTGATCGCAAATTCGGACGGGAACATGAATAACCTCAGAACTCATCTCATTCCTCACTCGGGAACACTCGAACTCTCACTATCCATAGTCTATCTATCTCTGTCTTAGACTCGGGAATGGAATAAAGCAAGACATCAGCTTAATGAAAAGAAACATTCTAAAATGTTAAGGATAAGCATACTTACCTTCAACATCATCCTCACTTGGCATGAATAGATGTAGGTATTTGAGTTTCATCGCTTCCTCAGCTTCCCATGTAGCTTTCTCAACAAATTGATTCCTCCATAAGACTTTAACGGAGGCTATCTCTTTATTCCTCAGCTTACGAACTTATTGGTCAAGGATCTGGACTGGAATTTTCTCGCATGATAAACTATCCTTCACACCCTTACTCTCCACAAGAATCGCTAAGGCTGGATCTCTCAAACACTTCTTCAACATAGATATATAACACTAGGTGAACTCCATCTAGCTTGAAAGGCAAGTCTAACTCGTAAGCAACTTTCCCAATCCTTCTTACAATCTAGTATGGCCTAATATAACGGGGACTCAGCTTTCCCTTCTTACTAAATCTCATGACACCCTTCATGGAGGACACCTTCAAGTACACCCAATCATCTACCTCAAACTCCAAGTCTCTTCTTCTCACGTCTGTATATGACTTCTGGCGACTCTGAGCTATCTTCAACCTTTCCCTGATAGCTTTCACTTTCTCCATAGACTAGTGTATGAGATCAGCCTAATCAACTCAGCTTCCCCCATCTCGAACCATCCAATCGGTGATCTACATCTCTTGTATAATGCTTCATACGGAGCCATCTGAATTCTGGCATGATAGCTATTATTGTATGCAAACTCAATCAATCGTAGATGATCATCCCAATTTCCTTTGGAATCGATAAAACATGCTCTTAATAAATCCTCCAAAGTCTGAATAGTACACTCTGTCTGCCTGTCGGTCTGAGGGTGAAAAGTGGTGCTCAAATCTACCTTTGTCCCAATCCTTTCTGGAAAAATCTCCAAAATTGAGAGGTGAATTGAGTTCCTCTGTCAGAGATGATGGACAAGGAAACCTTATGCAATCTCACAATCTCATGAATGTATAGTCGGGCATACTCCTCAGCCGTATAAGTTGTCTTAACTGCCAAGAAGTGGGCTGATTTAGTCATCCGGTCAACAGTTACCCATATCGAATCATGCTGCTTTCTGGATCTTATGTTGATCACCTCCCACTTCTAGTTCAAAATTTCAATGTTCTGAGCCAATCCACACGGTTTCTGATGTTCAACCTTAACCTGTTGGCAGTTTCCATTCTGGAATTTCAAAATTCTGAGCTAACCCACATGGTTTCTAATGTTCAACCTTAACCTGTTGGCAGTTGGGACACTTAGAAACAAATTCAACAATGTCTTTCTTAATCCCATTCCACCAATAGACTTCCCTCAAGTCGTGGTACATCTTGGTGGAGCCAGGATGGATGAAATATCTCGTGATATGAGCTTTGGCCATGATTCTCTCTCGTACACCATCAACATGGGTACACACAATATCTCTTGATATCCCAATACCCCATCTCCCCCTTTGGAGAAAACCATCACCTTCTACTTATGAACTGCTTCTTTCAACTGGAGTAAGACAGGGTCTTGGTCTTGCTTTTCTTTCTCCTTTGAAACTAAGGATGAAGAAGAACCACTCTGAACATTGACCCTGCCTTCGTTGTTCTCCTCAAGTTGCACCCCCAATCGAGCCAATCTATGCACCTCTTTAGCTAATTCTCTCTTCCCTTCCTCCACATGCGTAGTGCTACCCATAGATATCCTGTAAGAGCATCAGCAACAATGTTAGCCTTACCTGGGTGGTAGAGAATGCTCATATCATAATCCTTGAGCAACTCCAGCCATCTCCTCTGCCACAGGTTGAGGTCTTTATGGCTAAACACGTACTGCAAGCTTTTATGGTCAGTGAATACGTCCACATGCACTCCATACATGTAGTGACACCATATTTTAAGTGCGAACACTATTGCTGCCAACTCAAGGTCATGAGTCGGATAATTCTTCTCATAAACCTTAAGCTATCTGGAGGCATAAGCTATCACCTTCCCCTCTACATTAGTACACAGCTCAATCCCATTCGGGATGCATCACAATATATCACGAAGTCCCCCGTCTCATCTGGCAAGGTCAATATTGGTGTTGTAGTCAATCTAGTCTTCAACTCCTGAAAACTCTTTTCACATGCCTCAGACCACTGAAACTTGGACTTCTTCTAAGTTAGCTTAGTCAATGGGACTGATAGAGAAGAAAAGCCCTTAACAAATCTGTCATAGTACCCTGCTAAACCCAAGAAGCTTCTTATTTCTGTTGAAGAAGTGGGTCTTGGCCATTTCTTAACCGCCTCAATCTTCTGAGTATACACTAGAATTCCATCTCCTGAAACAACATGGCCTAAGAAAGCCACTGACTTGAGCAAAACAACTCACACTTGGAGAATTTTGCATACAACTCATGATCTTTGAGTGTTTGCAAAACCACTCTAAGGCGATCAACATGCTCCTCCTCATTCCTCGAATATACCAGAATCACGAACATATCAAGATATGGCCTGAATACCCTGTTCATCAGATCCATGAAAGTTGCAGGTGCATTTGTCAACCCGAAGGACATGACCAAGAACTTAAAATGGCCATACCATGTCCTAATGGTTGTCTTAGGAATGTCACTTTCCCTCACCTTCAACTGATGGTAACCTGATCTAAGATCTATCTTAGAGAAACAAGTAGCGCCCTGAAGCTGGACAAAGAGATCATCTTTCATGGGAAGAGGATACTTATTCTTTATGGTAACCTCATTCAACTATTGATAGTCTATATATATCCTTAAAGACCCATCTTTCTTATGCACGAATAGGACAGGAGCACCCCAAGGTGAGACAACATCATTAGACTTTACTCTCACGAGGTGGTAAGTACAACCCTTGGATATCAACTTTCTAGCTCCAAGATAAGAGGTGAATTTACCCTTAGGGGCAACAGAACTCCCTTTCCACTCTAAGATAGGCTCACTAGGAAATTGGAACTTAACAAATCAGGTTCTATAGTTGACAGAAGCATAGCAGGCATAAAGCCAATCCATGCCCATTATTACAACAAAATCAACCATCTCCAGCTCTATCAAATCAACTAAGGTGTCTCTATGATAAATAGACACTATACAGTCCTTGTAAACCCTCTTGGCTAAGATAGACTCACCAGTACGAGTAGAAACAAAAAAAGGTTCATGCAAGCACTCTGGAGGAACCCCAAACTTACTAGCCACATACGGGGTCATAAAAGACAAGGTGGCACCTAGATCAATCATTACATATCAATCATAAGTATCGACTCAAAGCATACCCATGACAACATCTAGTGTAGCCTCCTGATCCTATCGGTTACCCATGGTATAAAGTCGGTTTGTCCCGCCTCCTACACCCATAGTAGCACCCCTCTGCTGGTTACCTATCGGGGTACTGTGAAAGACTAAGCTTTGCTGCTCCCCTCACCTTGTCTCCTCTTTGGATACTCAAAACTGAAGTGACCAGCCTGACCACATACATAGCACACATCCTTGCCAACATGGCACTCACCCATATAAAGCTTACCACACTTGCTGCAAGGTGGCTTTCCCTTCGTGCCTTGGGTCACACTGGCCTGAGACTGAGCAGCCAGGGTCTTGAAATTCTAATGACCATGAGATTTCTGATCATACTTGTTTGGATGCATAGGCGTACTCACAACAGATGGTGCAGGATGTGATGATCTCTTCTAAAAATAGGACTTGTCACCCTTATTCTGTCCCTACGGGCTAGGCTTGTGTCCTGCTGACTTAACCATTCTGCTCATTTGCTCTTCTCTATCTTTCTTCTTATCCTTCTCTATCTGCTGGGCGTACACCATAAGTCTGGAGATATCCATGCCAGGAATCAACAAAGCAGCCTTACACTCTTTCTGCATATGTCTGGCCAGGCCAGACACAAACCTGCTCATTCTTGTCCTCATGTCTTTCACCATCTTTGGAGCATACTTTGACAGTTTAACAAACTTAAGGCCATACTCATTCACAGTCATCCCTCCCTGTTTCAAATTCACAAACACATCCACCTTCGCCTCTCTCAACTCTTGAGGAAAGAAGTGATCAAGGAAGGCGGTCTCGAACTCATCCCAATCCACAGGCTCATCATCTTCACCTTTGTTGTCCTCCCATTGGTTATACCAAACATTTGCAACATCCTTCAGCTGGTAGGAGACAAGTTCAACCTCTTCAACTCTGCTGGCATGCATAGCCCTCAAAACCTTGTACATCTCTCAATGAAGTTCAGTGGATCCTCCTCAACATTCGCCCTCATATACACAGGCGGGTTCATACTCAAGAAATCTCTGAGTTGGGTTGTAGATGAGGGTTGTGAGCCAGAACTAGGAGCATGGAAACCTTGGCTATTCCCCTGGGAGGCCACTAACTGAGTCAGCATGGTGATGGCTCCCCTAAATTCCACCTCAGTAGTGGGAGCAGGCTGGGGCTGAGTAGAGGGTGCCTGTGGGACCTCAGTAGTCCTAGCGCGGCGTCCCCGTCTCCCAGGCTCAGTCAGAATCAGAGCCTCTAGCTGGGTGTTCTCAGCAGCTGGGGCTGGGGCATCTCTCTGAGCGACAGTTCTCTTAGGCGGCATCTTCTGTAAGCGTAAAGCGCACGAGTTAAAACAAGATTTCATAAGTTAAACTCTATAGCATGAACTCAAATTATAGAAGAAGGGTAACACTTTCAAATGTCCTATAGCCTCCTGCTTATGAAGTGTGGTGCACAACACACTCATAAACTAGACTCTACTAGACACGGCTTCACAGACTCCCTAAGACACTTGAACTCTAGGCTCTACTACCAAGTTTGTCATGCCCTGGGAGGGTACCCTAGATATAACTGGAACTCAAAGACTATTGTTAGCCCCCAAGCGGACCACCTAGTCTCATCGCCTTCATTCAGTCAATTCAATAGCGAAAGAAAATAGTATAATAATAATACAAATTTACCTGTGGGCTGAAGCTATCAACTCAGTCTATCATAGATGAAATAAAATATCAAGAGAAATCTCAATGTAATGAAAGAAGAGGGAAGGAACCCCTGACATCAACCATCAACATCTACATTTGAGATGGTATTATAACAGGACATGGTTACCAAAATCAAGTAAAAAGACTATCAAATCTAAAGAAAATAACCATCCTTTGAATGCAGGGGAGGACTCACCACTGTCAGGAATCCAGAAAGCTCTGAACCTCAACAATTGGGCTGCTGAATTCCTCTGTCTACAGAATCTGCATCATAAACGTGGAATGTACTGTAGGTAAAATGGGCTAAAGTAAATAGAACAATATAACAGTCACTTATCAATCACTCTTCCTCACCTCAGAGTACAGGGAAAGACTTTATTCTATCGCCTCACTATCTATCAAACATCAAACAATCACATCACTTCGGAGTTCTATCACCATGAAACCTATTTGAGAGTTTTTATGATCGACAACCACTACCTATGAGCCGATAGTGATACAAGAAGAGATGTCATTGCCACATTTATACAGTACCTTGCCGGAGTAAAGGATGAGTCTGTCAGGGATCCCAAAGAAGTCTGTCAAGTCCTCTACGGGACAAAGGAAACATCCGCTTTCGTGGTCTAATCCTCTCCTACGCTGGTCACATTGTTAATAAGTATGAGTAGGACTCACTCTTACCCATTTCGGTGCTAATACTCCTCCCAGGACTCGATATGTTCATAAGTCTATCAACATTAGGTTGGTTATACAACCAACCAACCCCCCTCCTCAGGCAGGGACCTTAGCTCATCTGACATTCTATCAACTCAAGGAATATGTTCTCCCATGAAGGACTTCCATCACTCAACCCCTACGAGCAAGAACACTCACCTCATCTCATCATCTATCAACTCAAAGGGAAAGACTATCCTTTCAAGTTAAGAATGAATACTTATTCAACTCTATCAACACTATTTCCAGCTATTACATTCATCCATACATTCACCTCAGGACTCAGACTCAGTCAAATATCACATTCTGACAATCAAGGCTCTAGACAACCCCCTAAATTAATTATTAAAGTTTTTACAGAGAGAATTTATAAGGGTCAAATCATAATCACATCATAATGCATGTATAAAGTAAACTTTAAACATGATGATCATCAATTTAAGATATGAAATATAATTTAAAAATAGTATTCAAGAAATCCTCAAGAAATCACTATTCAAGACTCTACCAATTTATATCCTAACTTTATATTGGGGCACA
This sequence comes from Solanum virginianum, assembly GCA_000787875.1. Taxonomy (NCBI): domain Eukaryota; kingdom Viridiplantae; phylum Streptophyta; class Magnoliopsida; order Solanales; family Solanaceae; genus Solanum; species Solanum virginianum. The sequence continues at coordinate 25,717 of DF360956.1, read as the reverse complement.
TGAAAGAATAATTCTATGCTTTTGGGTAGCCTTTATAGACCTGCGATGAAGGATTTTCAAGTCTTCTCCAAAGAACTAAAGCTTCAAAGGAAACCTTCACCTCTCTTGTTCTTCTCTTCTCTCAGAACTTTTGTAAGAAACTTAGAAAAATAAAGGTTTGAAACCTTTTTGTATGAAATACTCTTTAAAATACATTTTGGGGGTATTAAAATATATTAGGAAGGACAAAATTGCTCTTCCTGAATTAAAAGAAAAAAATAATTTTCTAGGATGCAGGTGCGCGTCGTGGAGGGGCGTGCACCAGTGTTTTTGGTGATATTTTTGGAAAACATATTTCCATCAAAAAACAATAATTTTTAAAACTACAAGTGTAACTCCACGCCCTTGGCGCGTCGTGGAGGAGGCGCGAAGAAGGTACTATTTTTGCATATTAAGTGCAATTTCATAATTCGACCCAATTTGTTTTAAATCGAGTCGAAACCATTTTCTGACACAGTTTTCTGCGCTAATTGCAAATATGGTCTCGTATTTTCCATCAAAGCTTTGGAAGATGCATTGTGCGCATGATGTATTTTAGGGGTGTTACAGCTTCAAACCACGAATGATAATTCTTCTCATTCGTGTTTCAGAGATAGCCTCCTCCGAATTCAATAAAGATATCTCATAACATAAGTTTTTAATCTTCAAAAAGTACTCGGCGATAGAGAGATTACCTTGAGTTGTGTTAGCCAATTCATTCTCCAAACTTTGTAGCCGAGCTTCATTCTTCTTGTTGAACAAATGATCGAGAGTCTTCCATATTTCATGAGCTGATTTACACCTTATAATATGATCAAATAATCTGGAGATTTACATCTTACAATATGATCAAATAAACCAGATGAGGTTGAACTCATTAAGATAAACTCCGCCTTTGCATTAATTTGCTTCCACTTCTTATATACACTGCTATTCTCCGGTCTGTCATCAGGATGACTTATGTTACTTCCATTAACAACATCCCACAAATCCTCACCCACAAGGTATGACTCCATACATGTTTTCCATTGAAGGACTCAAATTTTCAAGCTTATTTATGTTGTTTAAGGCTGTCATGGGCCCCCTACGTCAAGCCAAGTTTAAAGGATTTTTGGTTAGCTAAGTTTGACACTAGTACCAGTAGAAGAGTCAAATTTAAATAAGCATAACTCTTAGCACATTTGGAACTGGGTGGACCACAACATGTCAAATGATAACTCACGAGGCTTGGTAGGCATGGAGGTAAGTCGCGGCCAAAGCATAGAGCATGATCACCCACACGGGTCGTGGCAGGTGTCATAGGTCGTGGACCTTGGTATGGGGCCTAGGTAACATTTTCTAGCACCAAGTATGGTGCCACGAGCCTCCACAGAGATCGTGAGGTTCCACACAAACAATGGAGGCCTCCGTGGTCGTGACGAGACGTCTTTTTCCAATCAATTTCCAACTTCAATTTTTAGGCCAAGTACCTTGTCACGGGCACTCGACATGACCGATGGAGTGCCACACGACCCGTTGGACCTTCCATGGGGCATCACTTTGCCAAATTTTCCACTCGATCACTAATGGCGTTTTTGTGAATTTTAATTATTCTAATGACTTTTATTTTATTTCCTATGCCATCTTAACCTTCCTAAAATACCTAAACAATATTCCTAAGGATCAAACTCACTACTCTCATCTCAAATACACTCTCAATTCTCTCAAGAGCCTCCACTAAGACCCCAATCCCAATTTCAAGAGAACTCAAGAACAAGTTTACATTCCAAGACCCACTTCTAAGCTTCCATTCTTTCTCCACTTAATTTCAAGGAAATTAGCCTCCACCAAGACCCTAATCCCAATTTCAAGGAAACCCAAGAACAAGTTTGGATTCCAAGACCCACTTCCAAGCTTCGATTCTTCCCAAACTCAATTCCAAAGAACTCAAGGTCTAAGGTATGTGGGTTGATCCTTGACTTCCTTTCAATCAAGGAGACCCAAAATTATTTTTAAACAATCTCATGGATTTCTAGTAACTTTAAATCGGGGTTTTGAAGATGATGAATTCTAAAATCCTAATTATGCATGCGTAGTGTCTATTTAATGTTTTTAATGTGATTTAAACTATTACATGAGGATTTTCTTTGGAGTTTATGGAATTTCAAGTATTAATGTCCCCTTTAAGACTTCTGAATGCATGGGTGATTACAATATGAATTTAAATGTGGATTTAATTATATTTTCGATTGAATTTCATATGATATTGTTGATTTTAGAATGAATCCTAATTACCCATGCCGTTCTCTCGTTGTCCATAGTATATTCATTCATGTACATGGATTATTTTGAGAAATTATGTTATGGGTTAATCCCAATTATGTTTTATGATATGAGTTTTGATAAAATGTTGGTTATGGTAATATTGTGATCGCATATGTCTTTAATTTTAGCTCTTTGTGCGTTTGGGTACTTGCACCATTTTGTATATGAATGTGCTATCCCTACGCATGAGTATATAGACTATGAAATTATGTTTTGGCCTTTAAGACTCATAATGCATTGAAATGGTTTTAGAAATAATTTAGATCATTTGAAAATATGTATATATATGTGTATACATATATTTATTCTTGTGAGATGACGACTTAGCACCGATGGATTGGGGAGTTAGGGGTATCCCTAAGGGCCCTCTCCCTTTCCTTGAACTATATGCCTAGCATAGGTTTCCGGGATTGGGGGCATTAGGGCCATCCCCAAGGGCCCTCTTCTTTTCCTTGAACTATGTACCTAGCATAGGTTTTCGATCCAAAGAGGGAGTTATCCTGTAAGAAGAAGAAATGATTTGATTTGTGATTTTATGAAAATCCTATCCAAAGAGGGAGTTATCCCATAAAGAAGGTTACTTCATACAAAAAGGGAGTTGTCCCATAAGGTGAAGTATGGTCTACCCTTGGCAAGTAAATTACCTCTTTACCGATGAGGGAATTTCATTGGGATTCCAAGTAATAGCCGCTTAGTATTACTGATATCGGTTGAAGTCACATCCCTAATATATATATATATATATATTTTTGACCATCCACTGTTCGACATTTAGCTCGAATTTTGAATTTACATGTAGTGGTGAGTCTTGTCTTTCAAGGGCGCACCACCATTTATCTACCTATGTTACTTCTCCTTATGTATTGAGGGTGAGCCCGGGGTATGTCTTGGCCCCCGACCCATCTATGTAGAGGCATTATTGGACATCTTGTAAACCTCTTTACGTTATATGTTATGTGTTACGGTTAAGTCTATATTATGTATATGGTTATCTTTAAGTACCGATGTGTGACTTGTTCTCATATTGATGGAAAGATTCCAATACCCGAATTGCCCTCATAGCGTGAGTCTTACTTTTTCGTCCCTTAGAACTATGTGTCAATTGCTGACTATTCTTTCGAACCGATGATGCAAGTTTTGGTATCTTGAGACTTTTTTGGGGACTCTCGGGTCCCCATACGCTGTGTCACATTTAGGCCCTAGGTCTAGGTTGTGACAAAGATGGTATCAAAGCCCTAGGTTTGTAAATGATCCTCGGAGTCCAACATGCTGCATCAAGTAGAGTCCTAATCATAGGTGTGAAGTACACCATGCCTATAAGTGGGAGGCTATGATGATGTTCTAGGAATTGTCTCACTTCTTCATGTCTTATGTCATGTTGTAAATAGTTGGTTTAGCTCTTGTCCCTTGATGGTATCCTTACTTTGTTTCAGAAGATGCCTCATGGTAGACCTTCTAGACCAGCCTCAGCTAATGAGGGTTAAGCACCTCAAGAGCCTCGGGATGAGCCTATCACTCATGGTGAGTTTCTTACAGCCTTTGCCATGCTTGCCCAAGTGGTGACTACTCAGGCTAGGCAGGCTAACCTTTCTCGGGATTCTACTTCGGGTTCCAGAGTGAGAGAGATTTCACCTGGATAAATCCTCCGGAGTTCTTTGGGTCTAAGGCTAACGAGGATGCTCAGGAGTTTATTGATGAGCTCTCAAAGGTATTGAATGTCATGGGTGTCACTTCTGAGGAGAGGGCTGAGCTAGTTGCTTATCAGTTGAAGGATGTAGCATAGGTATGGTATACTCGGTGGTCTATTGAGAGGGTTTGTGGTGATGTTGTTAATTGGGAAGAGTTCAAGCTTGCTTTTCTGGATTATTTTTTCCCACTTGAGCTTAGGGAAGCCAAGATGACCGAGTTTATCAAGCTTAGGTAGGGTAATATGAGTGTGAGGGATTATGCCCTGAAGTTCACTAAGCTCTCCAAGTATGCCCTAACACTTGTGGCTGATCCTCGTGCAAGAATGCACAAATTCATCTCTGGTATTTCTGATTTGCTTGTTTAAGAATGTTGTACGGCCATGCTTAATTGGGATATGGACATCTCCAGACTTATGGTTTATTTTGAACAAATTGAAGGGGAGAAACTCAAGGGGAGGAGGATGCAGGATCCTAAGAGGGCCTATTTTTATGGTGGGTTCTTCGACTTTTGGAGTGGTGATGTTGGTCGTTTTCAACAAGGCCAAGGTTCAGGTGCTTGGGTTGTTCATGCTAAGGTGCCCCCTCCTAGGGCACCTGTTGATGGTGGTTAGGGGAAACCTATGTGTACCAAGTGTAGGAAGCACTATACAGGTCCTTGTTGGAGAGAATTGGGTGCTTGCTTCGGGTGTGGTGATAAGAATCACAAAGTTGCTGATTGTCCCAAGAACCTTCAGAAAGGTCAAGGTCAGGTGGCTTAAGGTGGACAAGGTCAGCCAATGTCTATCTCAACGGGTGCATCGCTTTACATTTGATGCATCATGTTTTATGCTCTTTCGTGTGCATCATGAAGTTGAAAGTTTAGCCAAGGGCTCCTCAGGGTGTCGCTCCGAGGAATAACAGGTTCTATGCTCTTCATACGCATGTCAGGAAGTTGAAGAGGCTTCGGATGTTGTGACTGGTACGTTAAAAGTCTTTGATTTTGATGCTTATGTTTTGCTTGATTTGGGTGTAAACTTGTCTTTTGTGACTCCTCTGTTGGCTGTTAAATTTGGTTTGAGTTCAAAAATTTTGAGGGAGGCTTACTCGGTTTATACTCCCATGGGTGAATCTGTTATTGCACATAGAGTCTATCGTGGTTGTTCTGTTTTGGTATTGCATAAGATATTTCCGTGTGATCTTGTGGAACTGGAAATGTATGATTTTGATATGATTCTTGGGATGGATTGGTTGCATGCATCATATGCCTCTGTAGATTGTAGAACCCGGGAGGTCAAGTTCCAACCTCCTGAACTGGAAATATATGATTTTGATATGATTCTTGGGATAGATTGGTTGCATACATCATATGCCTCTGTAGATTATAGAACCCGGGAGGTCAAGTTCCTTTTTTTTGGTGAGCCGGTTCTTGAATGGAAAGGTAGTGACTCCACTATCAAAGATCGGTTTATTTCTTACCTCAAGGCTCGGAAGATGATCTCCAAGGGATGCATATATCACATTGTGAGGGTTAAAGATGTGGAGTCTGAATTGCCTACTATTGAGTTTGTTCCGGTAGTGAATGAGTTTTTGGACGTGTTTCCTGAAAACTTGCCCGGTATCCCTCCTGAAAGGGAAGTAGACTTTGGCATAGATCTTCCTCCAGATACTCAACCTATCTATATTCCTACCTATCATATGGCACCATCTGAGTTGAAGGAATTGAAGGATCATTTGAAAGATTTGTTAGAGCAGGGTTTAATCATGCCAAGTATTCTCCATGGGGTGATCCGGTGTTATTTGTAAGAAAGAAAGATGGATCTCTTTGTATGTATATCGATTATAGGTGACTGAATAAAGTGGCCATTAAGAATAAGTATCCATTTCCTAGGATCGATGACTTATTTGACCAACTTCAAGGGGCTACTCATTTTTCGAAGATCGACCTCCATTCTAGGTATCATCAGTTAAAGGTTCGAGAATGTGACATTCTGAAGATGGCCTTTAGGATGATGTATGGGCACTTTGAGTTTGTTGTGATGTCATTCAGCCTAACTAATGCTCTGACCATGTTCATAGATCTCATGAATCGGGTGTTCAAGCCTTTTCTTGATAGTTTTGTGGTTGTTTTCATTGATGATATTCTTATCTATTTCCAAAGCGAACGGGAGCATATGGATCATTTGAGGTTAGTTTTGTAAACCTTAAGAGAGAAGAAGTTATATGCCAAATTTAGCAAATATGAGTTTTGGTTGGGTAAGGTTGCTTTTCTGGGTCATGTGGTGTTCGATGATGGTATAAAGGTGGATTCGAAGAAGACCGAGGCAGTAAAGAATTGGCCTAGACCGTTGACTCCTTTGAACATTTGAAGCTTTCTTGGGTTAGCAGGCTATTATAGAAGGTTCGTTGAGGGGTTCTTATCTATAGCCTCTCCACTAACTAAATTGACTCAAAAGAAGGCTAAGTTTGTATGGTCGGATGAGTGTGAGAAGAATTTTCAAACTTTGAAGGATCAACTTACATCAGCTCCAATTTTGACTCTACTAAACGGCATAGACAGGTTCGTGGTCTATTGTGATGCCTCTCGAATTGGGTTGGGTTGTGTACTTATGCAACATGGTAAGGTGATAGCTTATGCATCAAGGCAATTGAAGGTACATGAGCGTAACTACCCAACTCATGACCTTGAGTTAGCGGCGGTGATCTTTGCTTTGAATATTTGGAGATACTATTTATATGGGGTGCATGTGGATGTTTTCACCAATCACAAGAGCTTGCAATATGTGTTCACTTAAAGAGACCTTAATTTGAGACAAAGGAGATAGTTGGAACTCCTAAAAGATTACAATATGAGTGTTCCAAATCACCTCGGCAAGGCAAATGTGGTAGCTGATGCTCTTAGTAGGCTATCCATGGGAAGTGTGGCTCATATTGAGAGAGGCAAGAGGGAATTAGCAAGGGATGTCCACTGTTTGGCTAGATTCGATATTAGAGTGGCTGATTCCAATGATGGTGGTATACATATTCTAAATGGGATCGAGTCCTCGGTGGTTGTTGATGTGAAGGCTAAGCAAGATGTAGACCTATCCTTAGTTGAGTTGAAGAAATTGGTTGTCGAAAAGAATATTGAAGTTTTCTCCTAAGAGGGAGATGGTGTACTTCGGTATCAAGATCGGTTACGTGTTCTGGATGTGGATGATCTTAGGAAGGTGATCACGAGTGAAGCCCATAGTTCTCACTATTCTATTCACTGGGGTCCACAAAAATGTATTGGGATTTAAAGGAGGTGTATTGGTGGCATGGTATGAAGAGCGACACAGCCAAGTTTGTATCCGAATGCCAAAAGTATCAACAAGTGAAGGTTGAGCATCAAAGGCCCGGAGGGTTAGCTCAAGACATTGAGATTCCTACTTGGAAGTGGGAAGACATAAATATGGACTTTGTGGTTGGGTTACCTCGGACTCAGAAGCAATTTGATTCCATTTGGGTTATCGTCGATTGGATGACTAAATCGGCTCATTTCTTACCGGTTAAGACTACTTTTGGTACCGAAGAATATGCAAAGTTGTATATTCAGGAATTGGTAAGGTTGTATGGTGTGCCGAGATCTATCATATCGGATTGGGGTACCCAATTTACCTCCAACTTTTAGAAATCATTTCAAAGGGGACTCGATACTAAAGTCAAGTTGAGTATCGCCTTTCATCCCCAAACCGATGGACAAGCCGAGAGGACAATTCAAACCTTGGAAGATATGTTGAGGTCTTGTGTGTTGGAGTTCAAAGGTAATTAGGATGACTATCTTCCATTCATCGAGTTTGCTTATAATAATAGCTTCCATGCTAGCATTGGTATGGCACCGTTTGAGGCCTTGTATGGTAGGAGGTATAGATCTCCGGTGGGATGGCTTGAGTTGGGGGAAATGGCTTTGATTGGCCCGGACTTGGTAATGGAGGCTATAGAGAAAGTGAAGTTAATTAATGATTACACTATGAATTTAAATGTGGATTTAATTATGTTTTCAATGAAATTGCATATTAATATTGTTGATTTTAGATTGAATCCTAATTAAGATGGCACAAAGCCGCCAAAGGTCCTATTCGGATGCTAGAAAGAGAGACCTTGAATTCCAAGTTGGAAATTAGGTGTTTGTGAAGGTCTCACCTATGAAAGGAGTGATGTGTTTTGGCAAAAAATGGAAGCTAAGTCCCCGGTATATAAGCCCTTAAGAAGTTATTGAACAAATTAGTAATGTGGCATATAGAGTGGAGTTGCCCCCAAATTTGAGCTCTACTCACCTGGTTTTCCATGTGTCCATGTTGAGAAAGTGTAATGTGGCATATAGAGTGGAGTTGCCCCCAAATTTGAGCTCTACTCACCTGGTTTTCCATATGTCTATGTTGAGAAAGTTGGTGGGAGATCCTAGTATTATTGTGCCTTTGGAGGGCATTGAGGTGGAAGAGAACTTGTCTTATGAGGAAGTCCTGGTAGAGATTTTGGATAGATAAGTGAAACGACTTCGTAATAAGGATGTGGCTTTAGTGAAGGTGCTTTGGAGGAACAAACATGTGGAGAGCGCTACATGGGAGGCGGAGTTGGATTTTACCGATGAGGGGATGTGCTTTGGAGGAACAAACATGTGGAGAGCGCTACATGGGAGGCGGAGTTGGATATGATGAAGCGGTACCCCCACCTTTTCCAATCTACTCAAGCCTAAGGTATTGGGCCCTTTCCTTCTCGTTAGTCCCAATTCTTTCCTTCTTGAGGCTCATGGTATTGCATGCGTACATATGCATTAAAATGGTTTTTTGTGGTGTTTTGAATGAATTTATTGACATGAGATTTAATGGCTTTCTAATTTCCAATGATGAATTATGCATAATATTTTGTGTTTGAAAGTTGCATGTTCCCACCTAAGCATTTCAAGCCTTGTTCTTAGACATTCGGGGATGAATGTTCCCAAGGGGGAGATGATGTAAGAACTCAGACATCTAATTTATATTATTTAAAGCTATCATGGGTCCTCTACATCAGGCCAAGTTCGAAGGATTTTCCATTGGCTAAGTTTGACACTAGTACCGGTAGAAGGGTCAAATTTAAACAAGTATAACTCTTAGAACATTTGGAATTGGGTGCCCTATGACATTTCAAATGAAATCCCTTTGCATTAGCTACACAACGCATTTGGTTTCACCTCATTCCGATGTTGAATGAAGGAATTATGACTATTTTTGTGAGACCCACTGGTGCAATGAAGCCCCACTAGCACCTATACGTGTAGTAGTGTCTTGTACGGACCGTGTGAGGTGTCTTGAGTTGGAAAAGTCCATTTTCACCTAAGCCATGAGGCACGACCAGTGCCACTGGCCGTGTGGCTTGGCACTGGCCGTGTAGCTAGTCGTGGGGTGAGTACAAGTAAGGAATACTGGGCGTTTGGGGGAGTTTTCTTGCTAAGTATTGTTCCATGCCCCTTACTACAACCTGTGGCAAGGTGCACGACCTATGGTCCTTGGTGTAGAGCCTGGGTAACATTTTCCAGCACCAAGTATTGTGCCATGAGCCTCCACACGACCCGTGAGGCTACACACGAACCGTGGAGGCCTCTGTGGTCGCGACGAGACATCTTTTTCCAATCGATTTCCATCTTCAATTTTTAGACCAAGTACCTTGTCACGGGCACTCCACACGACCTGTGGAGTGCCACACAACCCGTGGGACCTTCCATGGGACACCACTTTGCCAAATTTTCCATCCGTTCACTAATGGCATTTTTGTAAATGTTAATTATTCTAATGACCCTTTTTGACTTCCTAAGCTATCTTAACCTTCCTAAAAGACCTAAACAATGTCTTGACGGGCTCATTACGGACTCAATTCTAATGACCCTTTTTGACTTCCTAAGCTATCTTAACCTTCCTAAAAGACCTAAACAATGTTCCGAAGGATATAACTCACTACTCTCATATCAATCACACTCCTAAATCCTCTCAAGAGCCTCCATTAAGCTCCAATTAAATTTCAAGGAAAACCCAAGAACAAGTTTGGATTCCAAGATCCATTTCCAAGCTTCCATTCTTCACAAACTCAATTCCGGATTTAATTATGTTTTCAATGAAATTGCATATTAATATTGTTGATTTTAGATTGAATCCTAATTACTCATGTCATTCTCTCATTATTCATAGCATATGCATTCATGTACATGGGTTATTATGGGAATTATGTTATGGGTTAAGCCCAATTATGTTCTATGGTATGATTTTGAGAAAATGTTCACATGGATTATTGTGAGAAATTATGTTATGGGTTAAGCCCAATTATGTTCTATGATATTGTGATCATATATATGTCTTGGATTTTAGTTCTTTGAGCATTTTGGGTGCTTGCAACATTTTGTATATGAATGGGCTATTCCTAGGCATGAGTATAAAGACTATGAAATTATGTTTTGTCCTTTAAGCCTAAGAATGCATTGAGATGGTTTCGGAAATGATTTACTTCATTTGAAAGTATGTATATATATATGTATACGTATATATATTCTTGTGGGATGACAACTTAGCACCGATGGCTTAGGGGCGTTAGGGCTATCCCCAAGGGCCCTCTCCCTTTCCTTGAACTATGTACCTAGCATAGGTTTCCGATCC
>DF360957.1:37944-49763 GCA_000787875.1 Solanum virginianum | reverse complement strand
TGCTCCTATAAATAGATGGTTTCTGCTCTCATTTCAAATACACCAAGCAGAGAAAAAAAAAGAAATACATTTAGTATTTTATCTGTGAGGTATACCATAGGCTATTTAATAAAAATAGTTTGTGAAGAAAAATATAGTGTGAGCAATATTTTAGTAAGGTGAAAAATCAAAAGAGAGTATTTCTTTTGTGTGTGTTGAAGTCTTTGGGAGTATTGTACTCGTGCCTACACGGTGTAAAATTCCTTACTATAGTAATATCAGTTGCTCCTCTTGGCCCATGGTTTTTCCCTTATTGAGAAGGGTTTCCACGTAAAATTCTTGGTGTCGTTATTTTTCATTTTTGTGCCATATTTATTTTGTGTTAGTCCATATTTTTTCCCAACAAAAATATTTGTTGTTCTTCCGCAGTTTCATGCTAGTTGCACTTGATGTAAGTTTTATATTAGTTTTTCTTTTGCCATTCTTGTTGTGTTAAATAGACCGGATAGAGCAAGAACACAACTAATAATTTGAGAAAATAAAGATAAAAAATAATGGAACACACAGATTTACGTGGAAAATCCCTAAACAAATTAGGGTAAAAACCATGGGCAAGGACAGAAGAATTTCACTATGAAAAATAATAGGAATTACAAACTCTCAAATTATAAATCCCTGTTTTAATTGGATGTGGTACTCAACGGAAATTGATTTATGGCGTTTCGTTTCAAGTAAATATTTACGATTTCTCCGTCTATTTTCGAAGTTACTAGTCATCTGTGTCTAATTTTGAAATTCATGTCTGCTTAGTGTTTTCTGTTATTGTTCTTAGACTAATGGTATCTCTTATGGGTTGGTTCAATATTGGTTGGCGAAGGAACTTGTCGTCTACTTAGGCAATCCTCCCCTCACGATATAGCTTTTCGGGCTGAGTTAGGCTCAACAACGTATCTTTACATTCTTATTAGAGTGTCGAAGATTGAGCAAGTCTTTTCTTATATGGTTGCTATATATAATATGCATTTCTTATCTGGCTCATCATTCATTGTTGTTTCACTTCCATGAGAGTGTTAGTAATCTGTATTACAAAAATACTTGTAACAATAATTTTGCAGAAGTTGGTTAGTAACAACAAAAATTTACAGAATCTTTTCTAGACTAAAAACTTAAAATCAGTAAAGAAAAAAAAAATCAGAAACAAAGAAGAAAATCAAGCCCACTCAATATACTGTCTACTTAAGAAAATTATTTTTCTCAAGGAGCCGAGGTTAAGAACTTAGAGCTTAAAGAAACATTCCTTTGATCTAGGGGGGAAGGACCTTTTAATTTGCCCCTTTAGTGTAGAGTACAGCAAACAATTATTTGGATTATTTTTTTTGTTGTTTTTGTTGCAATCCGTAGGCGCTTTTGGTATTTGAAAATAGAGTGAAGAATTAAAAAGTTCCCATTGGAATGAAATAAACAGTTCTTTTACTCGCCATCAAGGAATATGATGGATCCTTAAATATTTTTCATCCTTAACCAGAGGTATCAAGTTCGATTCTTATGTAGGCAAAAAGAAATTATTAGAGAGTGCTTTTCCCTTAAATAATGGCTTACACAACGAGAATTTGAATTAATCGGTGTTTTAATGTAAATATTGAATACCGGTGATTTTTTCTTTTTTAAAATTTTACTCTATTTTGGAACAAAGCTAATTTTGATCGTCATATTTGAAAATGTAGCGGATAAAGATATCTCAAGTTCCTTTTCACATTATCTTTGTTTGTTATTCATATAAAAGATGTGTGGTGCCCTCAAATTGTTAACAAAATAGGACCACAATGTGTACCGCTAAATTTTGAACCAAAAAAATTGCTTCTTGAATATCTAGTTCCAGATAATTGTCACATGTTTATTCCATAAAGCTTGGTAGTTCCGTACGGCAACCCTTCATTTTCCTCTATCTTAAGAGACTAATTTAATATCTCTGTTGGAAACATATCTAGCTGGCTTTGTTTAGCTGATTACGTCCTATTAGTGTTGATTCGTTGCTTCTTCTTCTCCTGTTTGAGATACCTGGTCAGCTTCTTCATTTGTTTGGTTAATATCATATTCTTCTTCTAACTTACTTCAACCTATTCGTACTTAGTATAACTCATAAAGTTGATGATTTTGTTGTGGTTTCACTTCCATGAGAGTTCAGTAAGTTGCATAGGTTATATTTTTCGTATGATTAACTATGTGTAGCTCTTTTGTCTTATTGCAGTAAGTCAGTAAGGAAATATGGAAGAGAAGGATGAGATAGCGAAGGATGTCACAGAAGTAGTTCCCTTGCTGAAATCTTTCTTGGTAATCTTTACGTCTTCTTCATTCAGCATCAATGGTCTCATTTTGTTGTCTTCACAATGTAGCTTATTGGAAACACCCCTATGGTATATCTCAACAAAATTGTTGAAGGTTGTGCTGCCCAAATTGCAGCCAAAATGGAGATGATGGAACCATGCGCGAGTGTCAAAGACAGGTATTTATCCCTCAATCCCTTGATCCAGGTTCTTCTTGGGACTTATGTTTCTTCTTGTTTCGAGTGCATACATCGTTCATCATTCTTATCTAAATTGAAAAATCTTGAATTTACATAATTTTTTATCAGAGTTACTGATATGTAGGATAGCATATAGTATGATCAAAGACGCAGAAGATAAAGGCCTAATTACCCCTGGAAAGGTTGGTGAATTGTTGTATAATATTATTCCCATGTACTTCACAGACTTTGATCTGATGATAAAATAAGCTTAGATGCCCATTTATCCGAGTACCAGGTTATTTGAATTCTGTCCTAAGACAGAAGGAAACTTTTACCTTTCGTTCCCTGTGCTCTTTTGCCTGAAAGGCTGAACTGAAATGATTTCCTTGTTTTTTGAAATGTGGAAATATGGCCGTTGAAGTCTGTCCTCCTTGAGGTAACCGGTGGTAATACCGGCATTGGTCTTGCATTTATAGCTGCAGCTCGTGGCTACAAACTCATGATAGTGATGCCAGCGTCATATAGTCTTGAGAGAAGGATTGTTCTTAAAGCTTTGGGGGCTGAGGTATACATCACAGATCCAGCCAAAGGTATAGATGATGTGCTTCAGAAAGCCCAAGAGATTCTAGATAGGACGCCCAATGGTCATTTTTTTCGTCAGTTTGACAATCCTGCCAATCCAATGGTATCTCCTTTTACAAATAATTTGCTCATTAATTTGACATAAAAACGTCATACTTATCAAGTATATATCAATGTATAGATCCACTATGAAACAACTGGACCAGAAATATGGAAGTGCACAGGAGGAAAAGTCGATATTTTTATTGCAGGGATTGGGACTGGAGGCACTGTGACGGGAGCAGGAAGGTTCCTCAAGGAGAAGAATCCAGAAATAAAGGTTAGGTTGTTTGTGAGTCGAAAAAATGGAAAACAAGCGGTATCATGAGGATTGATCGACGTTTTGTCTTTGTTTCTAATTTTCTTTCCTTGATCTTGTGGACAAACCAGGTATATGGTATAGAACCAACTGAAAATGCAATTATAAATGGAGGACAACTAGGTCAGTCAAATTGATTGGAACTGTACTATTATATTCATAATTGCTGATACTTGTGGGGAAACTAACCACAGACTCTTTTGTTTCTTTCTTAAAGATGCATACACTAGCAAATTATTTAAATATTAGCACTATCTCATTTTTATATCTTGGTATCTCTGGCGTGCATTGTGCCGTTGCATTAAATGGACTATTTTACTGCTTCATAAAACTATATTTTTACAGCCTAAGTACTAATATGTCATTGCATCACTTCTATACTCATTCAATTAAAGAGTTTTGCCAGCTCGCTTCTCACACACTGTGTTTTCATCTCTGCTTCTGCAAACTATTAAGTATCATACACTGATATGTGCGTAATTACTATAAAGGTCCACACAAAATCCAAGGAATTGGTGCTGGTTTTATCTCCCCCGTGCTTGATCTCAGCATCCTGGATGGAGTTCTTCAAGTAAGGCTGTATACCATATAAGTAGCTGTCAGATTCTACGAACATTTGAATTTCCGCTACATGTATATGAAATTTTCCCATAAAAACCTGAATATCTTACAAATGACTCTAATCAGGTGATGAATCTGCTATGCTTTGACTGATAATATCATTTGGTTAATACAAAACTAATGCATACACAACTAACAAAAGCAGATATATGAAGTATGTGAACATAGACTAGATATCTTTGTAGGGTAAAGTTCGATACATGTAGACTAGATATCCATGTAGGGTAAAGTTCGATAAATCCTTTTCAATGTAAAAGTTTCTAGCTTACTCTATCTCTGAAACATATCCATCTGATTTAGCTCATTAACAGATCAAAGTACATTCATTTTAGGGTGAGTTCATACAGAAGATAACATTTTTCATTTTCTAATTTTCCATGTTCGGTTGGTCAAAAGTTTTGGTAAACATTTTCTTTAGTAAAACAGGTTGTTTAAAAATTAAGGACAATGACTTTCCATTACTAATGGAAGTAGGGAAAACAAGTTTCACAAGTGGTATTCCACATTGATTGTGTCCTGTCCTCCCCACGTTCGAACACACCTGATCTTCACTCCAACCTCCATAGCCCCCGTCCTCACCACCCACAATATCCCTACTCCACACTGCCCATAGTATTTGACTAGAATATATACAAGTTGTTTAGGATAATATTTTTTACATCCCGAACACAAGAAAATAAGTAACTTATTTTCTTTCCTTTATATTCTAATGCTGTTGATTTTTTATTTTGGTTTACTGGGGTTACTTGCTATATTTCGTGGTATGATGACAGCTTCTGTTTTTATTTATGTTCAGGTATCTAGTGATGAAGCTATTGAAATGACAAAGCTTCTTGCATTGAAAGAAGGTCTGCTGGTAAGTTCACTTGTCAATAAAGATCACTTCTGAGTCCGCAGATTGTCTATCCTCCGCTTCATTTGTGATGTGCATTCTGATATTCATCAGGAACATACTTCCTTTTTCTCCTGGAATGTTTTCAGGTAGGAATATCATCAGGGGCTGCTGCTGCTGCAGCAGTACAAATAGCAAAAAATCCCGAAAATGCTGGCAAACTCATTGCGGTAAGTTAGATCTATTTCGTTAAGCTGATGGCCCTCGATTCTGGTCTACTTTGAATAACTGTAGAAGCATAGGAAATTTACATGTAACCATTGTATCGTTATCCAAACTCATAGTGTGATGTCTTCTCCAAACGCTCACCAATATCACCTACTAGCTTCTGTTTCTGGTGAGAAAAAGGAAAAAGAACAATAAAACCTATAATCGATCAACAGGTGAACTCCAAAATGAGTTGATTGACCGGTTACCTGCATAATTGACCCCTGATCTCATGGAATGGAAATTATTGTATCTTTTCTAAAACATGATGAGAGCAAAGTATTTAGCAGTGAGTAGTTGCGGTCCCATTTGGGATGGAGACAGAGAAAATAAAGTATACCCTTTGTTGCCCCCTCGGCTATTGCCTGAGAGAGAGTCAATGCAAAAGTAGCTCTTTACGTGAGGAAACGACAGGCATATTCACCTCTGCCAACTACATTTTTAATGGGCCTGAAGCTAGAGAGATCCTAAGGTTTAGAACAGTCATGGTATACTGTGAAGTCTGGAAGATCACTGTGCAGAGAGTTTCTTCTGCCTTTTTTGCTCTCTGATTTTTGCTTGTTTTCAGTAGCTTTTTATATGTGTGTGTGCTGTCCTTTTTTTGCTCTCTGATTTTGGAGATAAAACCCTTCAAATTCATCAAAATGGGCTTGCATTTATTGGGCCTTGTTTGGGTCTTCACATAGGAAGTGAGCAGCCCAAAACACCCAACGTATCTCCCCCTCACGACTATGTGGAGGTGATCGCCAACCCGGCGATCTCACAACAAACACCAAACTTCCATCCCGGCAACGCTTTTGTTAACAGGTGTCCCAGTCTTCTCATATAGAGAACTTGAAGAAGCCACAAATGATTTCAATTCCTCTCGAATCCTTGGAGATGGAGGTTTCGGAACTGTTTACTTTGGTGAGAGAGTTTCTAATCCAACTCATGAGCCATGCTTCAATTCTTTCTTCATGTGCCTAATTCTTGTTCATTAATGATTAGGAAAACTTAAGGATGGAAGACAGGTTGCTGTGAAGCGCCTTTATGAGCATAACTGCAAACGAATGCAGCAGTTTGTAAATGAAATTGAGATCCTTACTAGGCTAAGGCACAACAATCTTGTCACCCTCTATGGCTGTACTTCAAGGCGTAGCCGTGAACTACTCCTTGTCTATGAATACATTCCTAATGGAACTCTTGCTGATCACCTTCATGGTGATAGAGCGAAGAACGGATCACTCACCTGGCTAGTCCGCTTGAACATTGCCATAGAAACTGCTAGTGCATTGGCTTATCTGCATGCTTCTGAGGTAATACACTGCGATGTGAAGACTAACAACATACTCCTTGATCGGAATTTCAGTGTTAAAGTTGCAGATTTTGGGATACATCTTTTAAGAGCAACGTGCGATGTGAAGACTAACAACATACTCCTTGATCACAACTTCAGTGTTAAAGTTGCAGATTTTGGGATATCACGGCTCTTCCCAAATGATGTGTCTCATATTTCAACTGCACCCTGGGGGACCCCTGGCTATATTGATCCAAAGTATCACGAATGTTACCAGCTGACTAGTAAAAGTGATGTTTATAGCTTCGGGGTGGTCCTTGTCGAGCTCATTTCATCAATGCCTGCTGTGGATATGAGTAGGCATAGCCAAGAGATCAATTTGGCCAACTTTGCAATAAACAAGATCATAAAAAGTGCATTTAACGAGTTGGTCGATCCATCCCTGGGGTCCGATTCAGATACCAAGATCTCAGAAATGACTACTTCAGTGGCGGAGCTGGCTTTTCTATGCTTACAGACAGATAGGGACATGAGGCCTACCATGGTTGAAGTTTTGGATACTCTAAAGGAGATTCAGATTAGTGGATTTGGCGATGAGAAGAGAGAAGACTCTATTCTCAACTGTGATGAAGCTAAAATCATCACAACACTCGCTTTCCTTGAATCAGAAGATAAGTTTTTGCTGAAGCAAGTTAAATCACTACCTTCTCCGAATTCTGTTAATGATAAATGGATTACTTGCTCCAGTATAACTACTACGAAGTAGTTAAAAGTTCTATATATACCTTTTTCCTTTGTTATTGATGTGAATTTTGAGAGACTACGAATGTACAACTGTGAGAAGTTTCTTCAGCTATGTATCTATGAGTGAAAGTGATTCAATTTTTGATTTCATTATATAAGAGCTGTTATATTAAGGCTGCTCAAAACATGTTGAATGCTTCACCTAGCTTAATGTGCGCTTTAGTGTTCTCATCACAGTTCTAAGACATACTTTTCCTTGCCACTAAATCTCTTCTACAGAGGTAACGCTAGATAATTGATATTTTAGTTATCCGAGTTTTTCTTTTCCCAATTTCTATGTTCAGTATGTTTAGCATTCATGCTTAAAATTATTAATGTTGGACTAAACATATATATATTTGTATGCTTTCTCCCTTTGTGCTTCTTTTCATTAAAGCTTACGCTTTATTTTCGCTTAAAACCCCCCGGACCTTAGCTAGTTTCAGTGTTTTGTCATAGTGATATGCACCATTGTTTCAGTCTTAGCCATAGAACCATAAGCTAGGATGAACGATTAATGATTCGATTCTTCAAAACTTTGGAGAACATGGCATGAAACATAGCCTATATTACTAGCTGATTCTGTGTACCGAAAATACTTTCTTGGTAGCTTCTAATGAGAAAGTGAGCAAATGGAAGGTTGTATGTTTGTATTTACATACTATCTTTACGTGCCTTTTAGCATGCGACTAGAACCATTTCCTTTTCTGCGTTCACGTTTGGATGTATTTGCATACCATTCAAATTTCAGACAGTTCAAGTCATCCACTTTCAAAGACTTAGATCCTGAAACTAATGAGAAGTTGCTGTTTTTTTAATTTTATTTTGCAGACTTGAAAAGTCAAGTCTTTCCACTAGTATCACTTGCTAGAAAGGCCACTGTAAGAATTTCCTTTTCTTTTCAAAAATAAGTCTGACTCTTCTTATACGTTTGGTTCCACATAGTGTTTCGTTTTGACAAATTTCACCTGTGATAAAGACTAGTAATAGTTACAGTGTTTAGAAGTTACGGAACTTGATCTTATAAGAGAGTTCATTAACCTTCTGTTTTTCATCTTCTTGCAGTAGAGCTTCAATATGACTTTGGCTGCTTCTTTTATTTGCTTCCTTCTGTCTCTTCTACTGATCGTAGTTCAGGCTACCAAGAGAAATGATTCAACTTGTCCAAAGTCCTTTTCATGCGGGAATCTTACCGACATGAGCTTTCCATTCTCTCTTTCCACACAATCTGATTGTGGACTAATGACCATGTCTGGTTGTGATACTAAACCAGATCCAAGAATCCAACTGCTTCCTGGAGGGGATTGGTACACTCCTATGGGGAAACCGAATTATTCTTCAGTTTGGCTGTTGGACCCAAAGCTTCATTCCATGTTGAGTCAACACAACTGCCAGGCTTTTAGCAAAAATTTCTCCCTTCAAGACTCTCCTTCTGTTTCTTTCACTATGCCTACACTTCATGACTTCTTCAAATGCAACAGCACCGGTCGTAAGAATGACCTTTTTGCTGATTATAAAGTGTACAACAGTTGTAATGACTTCAGCATATACTACAAGCTTTCTGGAGATGATGTTGAAGACATTCGAGCAGGCAATCTTCCTGCTAATTGTTCACTTATCAGATTGCCAATTGACTCGGTGTCATATGATGTTGATGTGTTCAAAATGTTAAGTCACGTTTTCCTGCTACAATGGCAACTGTCTTACGACTGTTATCAATGTCGTCAAGGTGGAGGTAAATGCCAGACTAATAAAACCAACAAATTTCAATGTACATATTCACATGCTCAAGGTCTGGTGCATATTTCTTACTCTTTCTTGTTTTCATATCACATATTGATGATATTTTCGCTCTTATTTTAGGTGCAAAAACGACAAGAAGCAAATTGGGACTGATTCTCGGAGCAGGTAATTTAATATCCATTAACTGCAGAGTCATTGCTTCTGCCTGCTAATGCTTTTATCATTTCCAAAGACCTGGATTACTGACTTGTCTTTCAGTTTTTGGCGGAGTAGGATTGACGGTGATAACTTTAGTTGTCTCCTTTATCTGGTGTTACAAGAAGAAGAAATTTAGTCCATCCCGCTTCCTCTCAACAAAGAAATTCTCGGACATTTTTAAACATGACGTTGAGGAAGGCAGTATATACTTTGGTGTCCCAGTCTTTTCTTACTCAGAACTTGAAGAAGCCACAAATCATTTCAGTTCCTCTAGATTCCTTGGCGATGGAGGATTCGGAACTGTTTACTATGGTGAGAGACTTCCTAATCCAACTGACCTATGTTTCAACTGTTTCTTCATGTACCTAATTCTTGTTCATCAATGACTAGGAAAACTTAAGGATGGAAGGGAGGTTGCTGTGAAGCGCCTTTACGAGCACAACTGCAAACGAATGCAGCAGTTTGTAAATGAAATTGAGATCCTTACTAGGCTGAGGCACAACAATCTTGTGACCCTCTATGGTTGCACTTCAAGGCGAAGCCGTGAACTACTCCTTGCCTATGAATATATTGCTAAAGGAACTCTTGCTGATCACCTCCATGGTGATAAAGCGAAGGATGGATCACTCATGTGGCCAATTCGCATGAACATTGCCATAGAAACTGCTGGTGCATTGGCTTACCTGCATGCTTCTAACGTTATACACTGCGATGTGAAGACTAACAACATACTCCTTGATCACAACTTCAGTGTTAAAGTTGCAGATTTTGGGATATCACGGCTCTTCCCAAATGATGTGTCTCATATTTCAACTGCACCCCGGGGGACCCCTGGCTATATCGATCCAAAGTATCACGAATGTTACCAGCTGACTAGTAAAAGTGATGTTTATAGCTTCGGGGTGGTCCTTGTTGAGCTCATTTCATCAATGCCAGCTGTGGATATGAATAGGCATAGCCAAGAGATTAATTTATCTAACTTTGCAATAAACAAGATCATAAAATGTGCATTCCACGAGTTGATCGACCCATCCTTGGGGTTTGATTCAGATACCAAGATTCGGGAAATGACTACTTCAGTGGCAGAGCTGGCTTTTCTATGCTTACAGTCAGATAGAAACATGAGGCCTACAATGGTTGAAGTTTTGGATACTCTAAAGGAGATTCAGAATAGCGAATTTGGCAACGAGAAGAGAACTGATATTAATCTCAATGCCAATGAAGCTAAAATAGTAGCAGCTTCTCCTTTCCCTGCATCAGAAGATATGCTATTGTTGAAACAAGTTAAATCACTACCTTCTCCGAGTTCTGTTACTGATCAATGGATTACTTCCTCCGATTCGACTAGTACAAATTAGTTAAAAGTTCTACACTCCCTTTCTTTGTTACTCATGTACATTTTGTGGGTACTAATGTACTACTGTGACAAGTTTCTTGAGCCATGTATTTATGACTGGAAGTCATTATATTTGTGTAGTGCTGCATTATCGTCTTTGTACTGCTCAACAGTCTATCTTTTTCTAATAAAACTTACTTTTACCGATCAAAGAAACAATATTTCAAGCTTATCATACATATCTGTTACTGTTATTGCAGGTAACTTAACCCAATGGCATAAGAATATTACACTCTTTCAGTACACAGAAGAGGTTGTTGAATCCTCGCAGGTCGGAGAATGTGTTTGGGATCACCAGAGTGACAGTGGCTCTTCCATCCAAAGGCTCCCTGTTCTGTATTTTTAACATTTGGATGTATAAATTCTATATCTACAGGTCAAGTCATCCATTTTTGGAGTCAAGTCTTTCTACTGGTGTGAATGGCTAGAAAAGCTAATGTAAACATTACCTTTTTTTTCCCCTAATAAATATGACCCTTCTTATACGTTTGTGTTGCACATTTTTCACTTTAACAAACATGACCAATAAAATTTAGACTAGTAATGGAGAAAATGTTCAGGTCTTGTGTTATAAGATATAGACTTGTAGAGTCACAATTCACAAAACTTCACTTATCTTTTGTCTTATTGCAGTAGGATTCAGTATGGATTTGGCTGCTTCTTATATTTGTTTCCTTCTATCTCTTCTTCTGATCTTACTTCAGGCAAAGGGAAGAAATGATTCAACTTGTCCGAAGTCCTTTTCGTGTGGGAATTTTACTGACCTGAGCTTTCCTTTCTCTCTTTCCACACAACCTGATTGCGGAATAATGTTCATGGCTGGTTGTGATGCTAAACCATTTCCGAAAATCCAACTGCTTCCTGAAGGAGATTGGTACTATGCTTTACAGAAGCAAAGTTCATCATTTTCGCTTGGGGACACGAAGCTTCAGACAACGTTGACTCAACACAAGTGCCAGGCTTTTAACAGGAATTTCTCCATTCCAAACTCTCCTTTTATTTCTTTCCATTTAGTTAATCTTAATCACTTCATCAAATGCATCAGTACCAGTAATAATGCCCTTAACATCACTCGGAAGAAAAAAAGTCGTTTTGCTGGTTATCATATGTACAATGGATGTAAAGGCTTTCACATATACTACAACTTTTCCCTAAATGATGATGAACACATAAGAGCAGACAATCTTCCTACCAACTGTTCAGTTGTCAAATTACCAATTCAGTCAACTGATGGTGATTTGTTCGACGTATTAGGTCCCGATATTCTAGTAGAATGGA
>DF360957.1:16541-35043 GCA_000787875.1 Solanum virginianum | reverse complement strand
CCATAGATTCGAGGGGCTTCGAGCTCGATTTTCCTGGGAAATTAAACAACCCCGTCCATAATGAGCCCGCCAAGAGTCCCAGTAGGCCTAGTGGCGCCGGATGATGCCTGATAGCATTTTATGGGCTCTAAAATAGGAATTAGGTGATTTTCTCAGTTTAACGTGGGTGTTAGTCCACAAATTCGGGGAGCTCCTAGCCCAATTTTCTTGGAAAATTAAACAAACCAATCCGTAATGAGCCGGCCAAAAGTCCCAGTAGGCCTAGTGGCGCCGGATGATGCCTAGGAGTATTTTATGGGCTCCAAAATAGGAAATAAGCAATTTCAGTAGTTTTTCATTGGTGTTAACCCATGGATTTTGAGGTTGTCGTGGCATCAGACGATACCTAGGAGCATTTTATGGGTTCTAGAACAGGAAACAAACGATTTCAGCAAATTTTTGTGGCTATTAGCCCATGAATTATGGGACTGCAGGGGTTCTGATCCTTTTTTTTTGACAAATTATATAAACTCGTCCATAACGAGCTCCCCAAGAGTTTCAGTAGGCTCGGTGGTGCCGAGCGATGCCTGGGAGTATTTTTTTGGCTCCGGAACAGGAAAAAGGCGATTTTGTAACGCCCATGGAATCTAGCATTGTGGGGGGCTTCGACGTAACTTTCCCAAAAAATCATACGAATGTGTTCGTAACGAGCCCGCTAAGAGTCCCAGGTGGCCTGACAGCGCTGTAGGACGCCTGGTAGGATTTTATGGGTTAGGGAACATGAAACAGGAGATTTTGACAGTTTTTTGTGGGTGTTAGCCCACAGAATCTGGCGCTGTCGGGAGCTCTGGTGCAACTTTCCCAAAAAATCATACGAGTAGGTCCGTAACGATCCTGCCAAGAGTCCTAGGTGGCCCAACGACGCCGAAGGATGCCCTGTGAGATTTTATGGGCCAAGAAATAGGAAACAGACGATTTTGACAATTTTCTGTGGGTGTTAGCCCATGAAATCTGGTGTTGCCAGAGGCTCCGGCCCAACTTTCCCAAAAAATCATACGAGTGGGTTCATAACGAGCTCGCCAAGAGTCTCAGGTGGCCCGGTGGCTGGAGGGCGCCTAGTGGGCTGATACCAACACAAAGCTGTCAAAATTGTCTATTTTTTGTTCCGGAGCCCATAAAATTCTACCAGGCATCATTCAGTGGTGTTGGACCTATTGGGACTCTTGACGGACTCATACAGACACGTTGATATAATATTTTGGGAAAAATGGGCCCGGAGCCCCGCAACCCCAGAATCCATGGGTTAACACCCACGAAAAACTATCAAAATCGCTTATTTCTTGTTTTGGAGCTTATGAAATTCTGCTCGACATCATGCGGCATCGTCAAGCCTATTGGGACTCTTGTCGACCTCATTACGAATGGGTTGGTATAATTTTTCACGAAAAATGAGCACGGAGCCACAGAATCCATAGGCTAACATCTATGAAAAACTGTCAAAATCGTCTGTTTCTTATTCTGGAGCCGATAAAATGCTAATAGGCATTGTTCGACGCCGTCAGACCTACTAGGATTCTTGGGTGGCACGTTATGGACGGGATGGTATAATGTTTTGGGAAAAATGGACCCAGAGCCCTAACATCCCAAGAATCTGTGGTCTAACACTCATGAAAAATTAAGAAAATCCCCTGATTGCTATTCCGTAGCCTATTAAATGCTCCTTCTGATTAATATTTTTTCAAAACCTTTATAGAATCATATGTAACGATCTGGGAGGATTATTTAAAAAAGCCTCAGATCCACAGTAGTTTTTTGGGCATTTAGAGGTCAGTCAGCAAAATTCATGCGAATTTCTTAATTTCTCGTGTATTAACAGCCCATGAATTTTTTGGTGTTATGGCTTTCGGTGAATTTTTCTCAAAATCTTTACAGAACTATCTATAATGACCTAGGAAAAAATTTCAATAGCCTTAGTCTGATCCGTAGTAATTTTTTTTGGGCATTAAGGGGCCATACAATAGGAATTAGGTGATTTTGACCATGATTTTTTCTTTGTGGTATGACTTTTGGCCAATTTTTACTTAAAACCTTTACAGAACTATCCGAAACAACCTGGGAAAGAATTCCAATAGCCTCGATCTGATCTACACTGTTTTTTTAATGCATTTAGGGGCTACTCAATAGGAATTAGATAATTTTCTTCATTTTTTTGTGTGTTAGCCCATTAATTTTTGGGTGGTATGATTTCTGGTTAATTTTTCTCGAAACTATTATAGAACCATCCATAATTATCTGGGAAAGAACCAATAGTCTCAACCTGATCCGCGATGTTTTTTGGTATTTAAGGGTCACTCAACAAGAATTAGATGATTTTCTTTATTTTTCATGCGTGTTAGCCCATGAATTTTTCAGTTGTATGACTTTCGATTAATTTTTTCTCGAAACTTTTACAAAATCATCCGTAACAATCGGAGGAAGAGTTCAAATAGCCTCAGCTTGATCCGAGTGATTTTTTTATATTTAAGAGCCACTCAACGAGAATTAAATGATTTTTTTTTTTTTTGGTCAATTTTTTCTTGATACCTTTACAAAACCGTCCATAATGAACTGGCAACAAATTCCAATAGCCTCGACCTCATCGATAATGGGGCGTTCAATAGAAATTAGACGATTTTCTAGGAGCAGGTAGTTAAATATTATAATATTTCCATGCATACCATTTAAATTTTCTTCATCATTGTGGTAAAAGCTCAAAAAATGCCCATAATGATAACAAATGATAGGAGAGACAAATACTTTAGGTTATATAAATGTAAAATATATGGATAATGAAATTAACACTCTCTTAGGAAGAAGGGCAAAAGAGACTTTTTCGAACACCAACTTGAAAAGGATATTGGATCTCTATATTCCATGTTCTGGCTCTAGCCAATGGTTGACCACCAAAAAAGAAGGCAAAAACAAAAATAATATCCCATCTCCATATTCATTTATTGTATTAAAAAAAGAAGTTTTTATTATTAATAATTTTTTTTGTTTTTTTTTATTAAATGGTTTAATCTTAAAAGATCACGTTTAAAAAAATTTGATCCCTAAGAACAATAATTTCACCGTCTCAATTGATGTGACACACTTTTCTTTCTAATCTGTCTAAAAAAATGTTATTGTACTTCTATAATTACACATAACTAGACTTTAGAATTCACTTCTTTCACCCCATAATCAAATGATTTATAACTTCATGAATGTCTAAAATTAAATAACGTCACGTAAATTAGAACTAAGGTGTAAAATGCATTATAATTAACAAAATTAGCTGTCACCACTTGAGTCAGAAAAATACAATGGAGTAGAAATCTAGGGATGGACCAATTCAAAAGTATAATTTTTTCTAGATTGATTAAAAAAATATATGATTGTTTTTTTATTTAATAGTCAAATTATTATTGAAGTCTTTTAATTCGGCCAAGTTAATAGTCAATGAGAAAGTTGGTAAGCAAAATATTAAAAAATCATTTTTTATATTTCCACTTGTAGCTTTAATGGTCCCACTTTTTTTGTTTTTTTTTTTACTTTTATAATCTTTAATGCTTGGTTCTTGAATTATTGGTATAAGATAAGATAGGAAAGTCTAGAAAATGAAAAAAGTAGTCTCTTATGTTTAAGGTAGGTTCAAAATAGTCCCTTAATTTTCATCCTTTAAGTTCGTAAAACAATTCTGTTCTTGTGATATAGTAGTTTAGTAAGATTAGTCCTGTCTTTATAAGATTAGTCCTGTCTTTATATCCTATTGTGTCATTATCTATCTTACATTTGTTACTTTTATCATATTTACGTACTATCATTTACTTTTTATTATTAGTCGTGTTCCTTTTTCCTTTATTTTTCCTTATTTTTCCATATCTAATATCTTCTTGCTTATGAGGCTTAATTTTTGAGACGAGGGTTTTTGAGAAACAACCTCTCTACCTCTATGAGGTAGTGATAAGGTCTGTGTACAGTGAGATTCCACTAGGTATGTTGATGTTTTTATAACAATTTTTGCGATTTGACGAGATTTTCCTGATGTTTCTAGTTAAATCTTTTTTCTTTGTGGTTTTCATTATGTCTAAGTTACATATTTGGCGAAGGACTAAAAGTACTCACCTATGACAAACTTATAGGACCAAACTTGATGGACTAAAATGAACTTACCCTCAAACATAAGGGACCATTTTTGTCATTTTATGTAAGAAAAGTCCAAACTCAAGTATAAGATATATATATATATATATATATATATATATATATATATATATATATATAAAGAGAAAAAGAGATAAGGGACCATTTTTGTCATTTTATGTAAGAAAAGTCCAAACTCAACTATAAGATATATATATATATATATATATTCAAGGTGAACAAGAGAAAATTTTTGGTAATACTTATATTTTGTCTTATACTAATGTATATTACTTAAATTTTTTAGAGGTGAAGAGTTATGGCTTTAGCCTTTTTTTTTGCTATGTTGTTTATGTTTCTTGTTTTTATGTTTAACTTAGTTAAAGTTGAGAGTAATTCTTGTCGAAAAGAGTTCATTTGTGGAAGACTTGGTAGTATGAGTTACCCTTTCTCAGAATTCAAGAAACCATATTGTGGACTAGCCAAGATTGATTGTAACAGCACTTTACTATATCCAAAAGTTGAGATTGAAGGGGTGTCATACAATGCTTACAAAAAATGGCTATGGGTTAATGGTATCGATCTTTCGGACTCGATTCTTGAAGGCTATCTAGCTAATAGAAGCTGCAAATCATTTGAAAGGAACTTATCTTTCCCTAACACTCCTTCTGTTACATTTGGTGTATTCAACAATATCACTTTGTTCAAATGTATGAATGGTAGTGAGGGGAGAGGTGGTTTTTTTCGACGTTATGATAACTACTCGAGTTGTGATGGATTTAAGTTATACTATCATAAGCCAAGAACAGATGGAAGCCATAGTGTTCTGGTTGGTGATGATCTTCCTGCAAATTGCTCGATTATTCAATTACCTTTGAAGTATATTTCACCTACAGAACCAGTTCCTTCTGATTTGTTTGACCTGTTAACTTCTAATTTCACATTAGATTGGGAGGTGTCTAAAGAGTGTTCCAAGTGTTTTTATAGAGAAGGGCAATGCCAAAGTGACAGCAAAAATCACTTCTTTTGCTCCAAAGGTATTGGAGTTGTCTGTTATTTGTTGCCTTCCATATCTAGTTTATTCTGCTTATGGGTTTCTGTGACGAGAGAATCAACCTCTCGACCTCTATGAGGTAGTGGTAAGGTCTGCGTACATTCTATCCTCCCCAGGCTCCACTTGTGGGATTCCACTGGGCATGTTGTTGTTTGTTATTTGTTGCCTTCCATGGTGTTTAAATATGTTAATGTGGATGAATGTGTTGTTTTCAATCTTATTGTGACTAATGAACTATCATTTTGTGTGTTGTTGCAGCAAAAAAAAGACATTTGGGACTGATTCTAGGCTCAGGTACTTGACTCTAATCAATAACTTCTATCTGTAACTCTATGTTGCTCCGACTCTTCAAAAATGACATCTAACCGCGCGTTGGATCCTCGAAAAGTAGTTAATTTTTAGAGGATCTGAACAAGCGTACGGGAGCACTTTTGGAGAGTCTGAGTAACATAGCAGTGTAATAAGGGGTAAACATAAAATGTAACCTGTTTAATATCTCATGTACTCTGCAGTGCTTGGTGGTTTCTTTATCATAGCAATCATGATAGTGATCAATATAATCTGCTGCTGGAAGAAGAATAATAGAAGTTTCTCTAATGTTCTTCCAAGAAGCACCCCTTCAGAGCCTTCAACACGAAGCTACGAATTAGACAGCGGGTTCTTTGGGGTTCCTGTATTCTCTTATGCTGAACTTCAACAAGCTACCATGAATTTTGATTCATCTAGAGAACTCGGGGATGGAGGATATGGAACAGTGTACTATGGTAAGAAGCACTCATCGATTTAACAATGCTGGTATCGAGACATCATTTCTCTTGTTTTTGTTGATTCTAAGTTCTTGTATGCTTAAAAAACTCAGGGAAACTTCAGGATGGGAGAGAAGTTGCAGTAAAACGCCTCTACGACCACAATGCTAGGAGAAAGGAGCAGTTTGTAACTGAGATTGAAATTCTAACAAGGTTAAGGCACAAAAATCTTGTCACTCTTTATGGTTGCACGTCTAAAATTAGTGACCAACTCCTACTTGTATATGAATATGTCCCAAATGGAACGATTGCTGATCACTTACACGGTCATAAGGCGAAGGATGGTTCACTCACCTGGCCTATCCGCATGAAAATCGCTGTTGAAGCTGCCAGTGCTCTGGCTTATCTGCATGCTTCTGGTATAATCCACCGCGATGTGAAGAGTAACAACATACTACTTGATCAAAACTTCTGTGTAAAAGTCGGAGATTTTGGACTTT
Source organism: Solanum virginianum (assembly GCA_000787875.1). NCBI lineage: Eukaryota > Viridiplantae > Streptophyta > Magnoliopsida > Solanales > Solanaceae > Solanum > Solanum virginianum. Next base: position 28,600 of record DF360957.1, on the reverse strand, counting down.
CAAGGCTTCAACCAACTGATATTTCTCACATATCAACTGCACCACAAGGTACCCCTGGATACGTCGATCCAAAGTACCACGAATGTTACCAGCTTACTGATAAAAGTGATGTTTATAGCTTTGGGGTAGTCCTTGTTGAGATGATATCATCCATGCCTGCAGTCGATTTCGACAGACGTAACGAAGAGATTAACTTGTCTAACTATGCAATAAACAGGATTTTAAGGTGTGCATTCGATGAGTTGATAGACCCATCCCTCGGTTTTCAGTCTGATGCAGAAGTTAGGAGGATGACTACTTCAGTGGCTGAGATATCGTTTCGATGCTTGCAACATGACAAGGACATGAGGCCTACTATGATTGAAGTACTACAAGCATTGGAAGAGATTCAATACGGTGAGTTTAAACATGATAAGAAAACGGATTGTGACGGAAACACTAAAGAGAGTGTACAAGTCCCTCTTTCACCTGAATCAGAAGGTGATGTATTATTGAAGAAACTCAAAAAGTTTCCGACTTCACCAAATTCTGTAACTCAATTGTGGCTTAGTAGCTCTAGTACAAGCGCCACTAGTGCATGAGATTCATATACTTTTTCTGTTTCCTAGTTCATGTAGATAAGCAGCAATACACAGAAAATTGAGGCAGGTCATAACATTAACTAAATATTATTGGGGACTTGTTTCATGCTTGCTTCGTTTTGGTTGCCGCGTTCAAGTCTCTTGCTCTTATTAAGATCGTCCGTAGTAGAACTTGGTGTGTGAACGGTCCATCCACCTAAAGTGACATAACCAACCATTCTAGAGGAGCAGTCGATTTAGCAATTTCTGGTCTTCATCAAGCCAAGTGGAGTCAGGATTTTCGGATTATGGGTTCTGGATTCTAGTCAACATATAACTGAATTTTTAACAGATGAGCCAAATCTACTGAGTTGTGTCGAACTCATAAGTCTAAAATGTAGCTCGGTCCCTGCCTAAAATGACTATGCATGGATCATCTCTATTTATATGGTCCGTTCTAGTGACAACATTCAACATATTGTCTGTCAAAATATTTACTATCCTGAAGTAGCTCATACAACGGTACATGATTTGAGGCATACCAAATGCAGTTCTAGAGTATGGATTTTCACTAAACATATTAAGTAGCGGAATTAGGATTTCCACCGAGGGGATTCAGTCTAAAAAGAAGTAAAACACGTGAAGAAGTCAAGGAGATACAACGTCTACTATAACCTATCCGTGAAAAGATAATTTTGACATCGTAGATATTATGCCACTTTCAAAGGCAAGGGAGGTTCAGATGAACCCCTTGCGGCCCCCTAGCTCCGCCACAATACAAATTGTGGAGGCTGCATTTTTCTTCCTCATTTGCTTCACTACCAAGAACTTGTGGTCATATTAGGGGATCTTGAGTATATTATTTGATTTTTTTAAATTTTTGTCCAAAATGGCATGCTTCATCCAAAGAGACTGGAAAAATACAAATTAAGTATTTGATTCTTGGCCCATTCCCCCCCATAAAAATATATCAAGAAGAGCCAAAAGTGATAAGACTTATTAAAAAGTGTCCTTTTCAACTTTTTAAAGAGGGTACTCATTTTTCCTAACTACTCTATGGGGTCATCTTATGTGTGGAAGGAATGATTTAACATGTCTCCTTTATAAGAAAGAGTCATATTTTAAAAACTAGGTCGGTTGAGAACCGTCTATCTTTAATCAGATATTTCAATTTTCAGTCTTGATAAAAGAGAACTTCTTGAAAAAGAAGTGGTTTGCCGTCCTAAATGGACTTACATGGGATGAATCTGAATTAATCAAATTAGTGATTTTCGGACGCTGGATGCCACTTTGAACCACTGATAAATGGAATGAAGGAAAAATGGAAATTTCCCACTTTCTAAAAAGGGTGGCAGGATAGTTTAGATTCCTCTATTCATGACCAGATATTTTAGACTTGAGTCTTAAAAAAGAGAACTTCTTGATAAGGAACTATTTACTTTCCTTAACGGGACAAGCCTGGTGCGCTAAAGCTCCCGCTATGTGTGGGGTCCGACGAAGGGCCTGACCACAAGGGTCTATTGTATACAACCTTACTTTGCATTTCTGCCGAGACTGTTTCCAAGGCTTGAACCCATGACCTTCACATGGCAACAACTTTACCGGCAACGAGCTTGCATGACATGAATTTAAATTAGTCGGATGAGTAAGTTTCAGAAGCCGTTGAACAATTAATAAGTGGGAGGAAGGTGAATAGAAAATTCCCCATGTTGTAAAAGTCACAAGGTCCCACACCCCAATTGGCCAATTTTCCATCAAACTGTCTTTCTTCAAAGTCTTGTTTCCACATGTTTTGAGTCAACTTAACGTGTCCAAAAGACAACAACATTGATGCAATCCTATTGCTAAAAAAACTCTGCAGAATTCAGTTTTTTCTAACATTCTTAGTTATTCTTGTTACTGTTGGATTAGTTTTTGTTTTATATCCAAAAGGGTTCCCCATGAATCTTCTTTCTTGGTTCTGTGTCTTCATTTTCTTTCATTTTTGGTGCTTCGATTCATCTCGAGGACAGAACACCTCCTACTCACACTGCACTAAAGAATTCCAGTGCGGAAAGTTGGAAAATTTGAGTTTTCCTTTCTACAAATCCACTGAACATGATTGTGGATTACGCAAAGTGGATTGTGATGCTCGTCCTCCGATTATTGAATTGGACGGGGTGAAATATCAAGCTCTTGAAAAAAATGACGTTTTTATCACACTTAAGGACTCTAGCCTTGAAGAACTTTTGAAGAAGAACAGCTGCAAGATTTTTGAGAAAAATGTCTCTCTCCCTATTTCTCCTTCAATCACATATCGATTGGATCCCTTACTCACTTTGTTCAGATGCAACAGAAGCCAGAAGAGTACATATGAGGAAATTTTCAACTCAAGAGGTTATCAAAGTTCCGATGTCTGTGATAGTTTTATGTTATACTACAACGCATCAGTCAGATATTATTCCGTTCCAGTATTTCCTCTTCCTCCCCGCTGTTCATTTATTCGATTGCCCATGCCACAGAGTTTAGACGCAAAATCGAATAGTAGTGACTTATTTCATCTGTTAACTGATGAAGTTGTACTAGGATGGACTGTGTCTGATGAGTGTAATAAGTGTTATTATACAGGAGGAAGATGTCTTACAGATAATACTACTAACGATCGTTGTTCAAATACTAATACCAACACCAACAAAGGTAAAGAGAAGCTCTTTTCATGGTTCCCATTAAGGGATTTGGTTATGTTTTCCCTTGGTTCAACTCACATTTTCGATGTTTTCTATTGTTGCAGGACATACAAAAGGGAAAGTGATTGTTGCAGGTATCTATCTTAAACATTTTGTCTGCAATTCTCTTGTTGTCCATCACAAGATTTAGCCTTTGTGTTTTCGTTTCTACGTTGGCAAAGATACAATAAGAAGTAGCTATTTCCACCGCTTGAGCCTATGATTGTCCACCTTTTATGTCCATTGATTGTTTTTTTTTGTTTCCCTTTGTTTCAGTTTCAGCATTTATCGGTTCTCTTGTTGGACTCTGTGCAATTGCCTGTGTTCTATGGTTTTACGTGAAGAGGAAAAATGATTTTTCACCGTTTATTTCAAGAAATGCATCTGGTCTTTCAATGATTCAACATGAGCTCGAGCAACGTTGTGAGTACTTAGGGATACCTGTATTCTCCTATGCAGAACTTGAAGAAGCCACCAATAAATTCAACTCCTCTAGAAAACTTGGTGATGGAGGTTATGGAACTGTGTACTATGGTAAGAAAGTTTTTCATACAAGTTACTCCGTTTCAATTTGTTTGTCTGGTTTTGACTTGGCTCGGAGTTTATGAAAGTAAATAAGACTTTTGAATCTTTTGTACCAAAATGTCTTTTGATCTTGTCTGAAACATGCTATGTAGGAAGTTAGAATTAGAATTAAAGAGATTCCAAAAGGAGAAAGAGGCATTCGTTTTGAAACAGACTAAAAAGGAAAGTAAACAAACAAATTGAAACGGAGGAAGTATATTCTAAAGACAATCCACAAAGATCTATTTTGTTTGTTTTGATCTAAAACTATTACTGTATGTTTCAAAATCAGGAAAACTTAGAGATGGAAAAGAAATTGCAGTTAAGAGCCTTTATGAGAACAATAACAGGCAAATGCAGCAGTTTATCAACGAAATTGAAATTCTCACTCGTCTTAGGCATCCGAATCTTGTTACCCTTTATGGATGTACATCAAGACGTAGCCGTGAACTCTTCCTTGCTTATGAGTACATTCCAAATGGAACAATTGCTGATCACCTGCACGGACATAGAGCGAAGGATAAGTTACTAACATGGCCTATAAGGCTCAAAATCGCCATTGAAACAGCTAGTGCATTGGCATACCTTCATGCTTCTGACACCATACACCGTGATGTCAAAACGAATAACATCCTCCTGGACAATAAGTTTTGTGTCAAAGTAGCAGATTTCGGGCTGTCAAAACTCTTCCCTAATGATGTTACTCATATCTCAACCTCACCTCAAGGGACTCCAGGTTATGTTGATCCTCAGTATCACGAATGTTATCAGCTTACTGATAAGAGTGATGTTTATAGCTTTGGGGTTGTCCTTGTCGAGCTCATTTCATCAAAGCCTGCTGTAGATATGAACAGACATGTGCATGAGATTAATTTGGCCAATTACGCGATGAACAGGATACTAAAATGCGAGTTTCATGAGGTGATCGATCCATCTCTTGGATTTGAGACAGATGCTGAAGTTAGGAGGATGACAATATCGGTTGCAGAACTAGCTTTTCAGTGCTTGCAACTTGCCAAGGACATGAGACCTACAATGGAAGAAGTACATGAGACATTGAAGACTATTAAATACGGCGAATGGAAAAATTACCACAAAAAGGATAGCAATACCTGTAATACAAAGCCAAGTACTGTAAGAGTTCGTCGTCATCCTTCTGAAACAGATGATGCTGTGTTATTGAAGAAAAATAGTCCAGCTTCACCTGATACTGTGATTGATACATGGGCTAGTAGCTCCACAACTAGTACTGGAGGATGATGATCATAAACCCATTTTTCCCCTTCATGTTAACTACATATCAAGATTAGCATAATATCATTTTTAATAGAGTTCTGTTTTGTCTCTATCTCTATGAGATAGTGGTAAGATCTGTGTACGTCTTACCCTCCGCAGATCCCACTTGTGGGGTTTCACTGGGTATGTCGTCGTTGTATAGAGTTCTTTTTTTAGCTTGTTTAATTGGTATCAGTTTAAGGCATAGTTCATGAATATAGTAAATGAAGCTTTCTTGTAGTGTTAGTTATAGTCATATATGTATATAATTCCCCTTTTAGACTACGTTGCTCGGATTCTCCTAAAATGTTATTGCACCTCCGTTGGATCCTTCAAAAAAGGCACTATTTTTAGAGGATCTACGCGCCTATCAGCATATTTGAAAATTCTCTTTGGGTTATCCTGGCTTTGAAAATGTTTTTGCTACCATTTTTTTGCACAATTTATGCAAGCTCTCTTTGAAGTGAAAATCATAGAAATCCACATTTAAATTTCAGGAGAGACAAACCGCTAGGTGATTTCTTTCCATAAGCGTTGGTGAACATAGTTATCAAATACCTATACTAGTGGATAGAGTTATCTAGCACGTGCACCGATGGGAGGTAGCTATCACGATTCGGTCCTGGTCATGATGGGGCCTGCTACATCCCACCTACAGGCAAACCAATTACCCAACCCCAAGGTACATGTTCTAACTTTCTAATCCAAACCATAACTAATATGACAATATACATAACCGAAACCTACCCAAAATCTGAAAGTCAACTGTACAGAACTACAATAGACACCAGAACATCTTATATACATATATCAATAATCAGAAAATTTACAAAACTAGGACATATACCCTAGGGATGGGTAATTAACTTGCCTGTAGATGAGAGTAGCAAGCGCCATCATGACCGGAACCGGATCGTGACGGTAGCACCCTTTTATAGGACTTTTCATGTTCTTTTGCTCATTAATGACTTGGAATATAATGGTTGTGAAGATAGTTCATAAGATGGGATTTCAAACTATTGACTAATTCATTTTCCACCAAAAGTTGGCCTGCAATTAATTGTCTGCAGACAAATTTTCCTTCCTTTAGCAGAAATTGCATCCAAGAATGAGTCAATAATCAAGAATTAGCAAATTACTTTACAAGGTGAAAAAAAAGTACCCCAATTTGGAGCTTTCACTACTCACCACTATATTATACAATACAAAGAGAAAGATACAGCAACATATCCAACGTAATCCCAGGAAGAAAAAGATGCAGCAGAACAAATAATCAAAGATGTTTGAAAAATTCAGACTAATAGGGAAACTATTCGCGCCCTTCTTTATTAGATCGAAATATAAGACTGACTTCACCTGAAATACTAAGTAACAAAAGAAATAATTGTGCAACAGCAAACACTTGTTGCAAATTGCCTCTTACGACGAAAAAGAAAAACATCTCTAGTCAATGTCTCGCAGTTAGATTCTCAGAGTTACTCAATGGAATTAAAGGAGTTGTCTTATTCGATGTGCTTTCTGATTGTTGTAAATTTTCGTCATTGTCTCCATGTTCTTCGGTTACCTTAAGGGATTTATGTCTAGGATTTGATTCTGAATCCTCTTCTGGAAGTATAGCTCGTCGAAATATTCTGTGGATCATTTCATAACTGGTAAATGTAATAATAGCAGAGGGAGTCGTCCGTAGAAGATTGGTTCCACAACCTCGATAGAATCCGGTCAGACTTTCCTGTTTGAGCATCTTTTTTACACAATCTACCACCCCATTATATGCTTTCTCTTTATTTCTTACTTGCCCTTGTTCTTGTAGTTTAGAGCGCACGACCTGGTAAAGAATGATAGGTTAATAAGTACGCCAGTGATTCCATGAAAGAACAAACAAAGATGATCTTGGTCCATTTCTGGCTTACCTCATGTGGATAAGTCATTACAGAGGCAACTATTTTCGCCATTGAAGAAGCAATTGCTACTTCACCAGGGTTCAGTTCATCGGTGTGCTTATTGGCTGGCAGTTTGAGAAAGGCATCACATGTGATCAATCAGATAAGAGACAAACGAATTAAAAACTTCTGCAACTGATAAAAGAAAACACCTTCTCACCCCTTTTTGCCAAGTACAATTTCAGCTTTTCATATGCTGGAAATTGGATAGCAACATGACTTATTCCAGCCAAAGACGGCAAGAGGCCACTGCAACCCAAAGGAAACGGAGATATCAGGCCCAAACTGTTTTCCAACTTTGCATAGTTGGTTAAGAGGATATGGGACTGAAGCGTCTCTACAAAGGATGAAACACACATGAGTAAAAAGTTTCTATATGACTTATCTTCACTATATAACTGACCTGTACCATCCGCGGATCCCTTCTTCATGTGCTATTCGTATTAAAGCAGACAATATACCTTTATAAGGAACTACACCCTCCCTCATTCCCTGTGTCTAAAGAATGAGGAAAAGAAAATATCAGGAACACGCTACATAAGAAAATGCAAGTTGTTATTACAATACTAATTAAGGACACCCCCAACAAAAGGGTGTTGGAGACATGTGCTTAAGTTTATGTTACGTGAACTCTTAGCATGCTTATGTTGAACTAGGATGACAACATCCGCACCATGTGCAGATCCTTACACCAATGACTACTACAATTACACCTCAATTCCAAACAAATTGGGATCAGCTATGAGAATCATTACAATTTATGTGGGTTCATTTAAGTGCATCATCAATTTTTTTTAAAAAAAAATAGTTCCTTTCTGGAATGTAAGTCTCTTAGGAGACAAAGACTTGGGAATTAAATCTAAAGAAAACGTGAACATGACTACATTTTTGAAAACCAACATAAAATTAGTCAATTTTTCTCAGAAGATTGCTCTAAAGAGAAAAATGGACTAATTTTATGTTGGTTCCTACGCAACCTTTCACTCACTATACAACAGCATAATCCAAATTTTTTATGAGGCTTGGATAGAGACGGTATAAACTCTAATACTCCATCCCAGTAGAGACAAAAACAATACTAGGTGATCTCTTCCTATTTGCCTAAGCCTGGTTGGCAGAGTTATCTGATACCTGTGCTGGTCAGGTACGCAGTAAACTAGCCGAGTTACGCACAAGCTAACTCGAGTACCACCAACATAAAAGAAATTTCTGATGCTCCACATTTAAGTCCCCACAAGAGAAAAAAAATTGTATTTTACCTATTCCTATCCTTCTCTCTGGTGATAGATGATGAAGGAAAGCATACATGGATGCGATAATAGCACAGTGATAAAGATTGCACAAACTAGAACAGAACAAAGAAATATATAGAAAAATGAAAGGGCATGGATCATGGCTCCCTACCTATAACAGTGATTTCCCAAATCGAAGGAAGCCAATTTAATCAAATTGGTATTCTATTCTATTATATTTCTGTGCACTTATGCACTTTAAGGCATGACAAGTGTGAATAGAAGAATAAATCAACACTAACTGTACGAGGACATGAATGAAACCTACTTGGAGCCGGGTCTTAACAACCCACAATGGATTTGTCGTAATGGACGTTGCAGCCCCTGCTCCCGCAGCAGCAATCATGTTTGCACCAATTGTAAGCTGCCCATTGCTATCCACTGCATTTACCGCACAAAAAAATCCTTACGGTAAAGATAGGTGGTTTCCTATTGTCTTCATAATAACTTTTTAATACTACAGGATTAAATAACATGATGGCATTCAAACAAACATATAAAAAAGAAGTGATGAAAGCTAATTGTTCAAATAACCAACGGAGAAAAAGTTCACCATGTGTACGCAACATATCCTTAAGATGTCCATAAACTGTAAAGTACACCTGCAGAAGATGAATATTTTCTATCAAAACGGTTACTTATGTGGAAATTTCAGAAAGGTGAGTGGATTCAGCATTTCAAAATGTATAGACAATATATGCCAACATGAAGTCAGTTGTAAACAAAGCCAGTAAGATTACAGAGGACATGGTAAATCAACTTTTTACTTCCATAAAATGTCATCCATGAGTCCCGTATGGCAATATCTGCCCCCGCCCCAATAAAAGCCTTGTTGATTTTGAATTTTCACCAGAAATAACAGCAGGGATGTGGTGGTGTGCAAAGAAGGGTTAATCATTGCATTATCATAATAACAAAGAATGCAGTTCCGTAAGAGACCAAAGAGAATATCTGAATATTATTTCATTCAATTTTGATAATTCATTTCATGAAGGAACTCCATATAATTGCAATCCACAGAAGTAGAAATTAAACAAGACCATGCCTACCGCCCAGTTTGGAAGAAGAGCTGTCAATGTTGGTGAAAGGCCTCGATAAAGTCCCTTGAAACCTTCCGTTCTTATTATATTCTGTAAGCTTGTGACAATGACACTACCTGTTTGTTGCCCAAAAAATTCAAGGAAAAATAAGCGTGCCAGTAATATGGATTTGGATTTTTCTTTATTCTACCATTGATCTTAATAGGTTTATCAAGAAGACCAAAATATAATATATCTATCCAAAGAAGGAACAAGATGAAAGACCAATTATCAGCTCCTCAAATCAATACTTGTTTAAATTAAGAAAAAAACAGAACAAGCCCTAGAAAACTTCGTGAAAACCTTGACAGCAACTCTCCCCAGAACTCACCAAATTATACTCACAATCAAAGGCAATTTACCATAAACACGTGACGAGCTTAGAGTGCACAACTTACAGAATGTGATAGTTCATTTTGGAAAAGACTACATCAAATGTGGAAAGCAGAAATCCAAGGAAAAGCATAAAAACCGACGCATTGGACATCCTATATTAGAGAAAATGGAAATTGAAGGAAACAGTAGCCCAATTTGGGCAGTCTATCGGAGCTGAAAGCTAAAGGAACATGAAGACACGGAAAAAACGCAAAAAGAAAAAAGAGCTCTTAATCCATTAAGGAGCAGCCTGGTGAAAAAATGAAACCGTTAAGCATCCTAGACAAAAGAAAATTCCTAAATCCACAATGAAAGAAAATTCTTTTCTTGCCATTTGGAGCTCAAAGAGATTTCAATAATGATGGGCTATATGTTTTCGTAATCACACCTTTGTTTTGGACAAGGTAATAGTATAATCCTTTTTATGCTAACAAATAACTTCTAAAAGAATTTAGAAGAATACGTTAGTGAATAAGTTAGGAGGATAACATGGAAGATAAGGATACATTGGGGCTCAGTAAAGCAGTCAACCAGAATAACTAATACTTCTACGGCGCCTGAGAAGATTGGTACGAATTTAATGGAATACAAAGACTTCTTTTATCTGAAATATTCTAGAACTGGAAGATCTTTGAATCCATTGTACAGTGTAAAATCGAGGTAAAGTTTCCTTTAGAGTTTGATAATTTGTGTTAAATCCAAGTCAACTAAGGAGTGAGGAGCAGGACCTGAAACTGTATATCTTTGCAAATGAGGAAAGCTCAAGTCTGTCATTTATACTTCATTGGATCAGATAACCATTAATAATTCGCAGTCCACTTTTCAGATATATTGATATGAGTGGTCTTTTGCTCACACAAAAGGCAAGTAAGCTGTCAATAAGAAGTGTAATAAGGGATCTACAGATCCATTACTAGTGCTAAGAAATAATTTAATTAGAAGATCATATCAATATATCATTTTGCATTTGTTCAATTGGAAGCACTTCGATACAAGGTAGCAGTTCTTATCATTTCTAATAAAAGAGAGAATGACGAGAACAAACCTTGACGACCAGATTGGGAAACCTGAGGCAGACCATGTACTTGCAGTCTTGTCTTAATAACATCCAATGGACACATAAATGTAGCGGCAATAGCACCTAAAAGAAACACCCAAAAGATACAAAAGACATAATTTTAAAACCCCCAACTAACTCAAATTCACATTCAAATAGCTCAAAAAACTCAAAGATCCAATGGACACATAAATGTAGCAGCAACAGCACCTAAATGAACAACCAAAGATACAAAAACAAAGATTTTTACCCCCCCCCCCCCCCCCAATTAACTCAAATTCACATTCAACTAGCTCAAAAAACCAAAAGATCCAATATACACATAAATATAGCAGCAATAGCACTTCAACAGAACAACCAAAGATACAAAAGCAATGATTTTAACAACCCCTAACTAACTCAAATTCACATTCAAATAGCTCAATAAACTCAAAGATCCAAATGTACACATAAATGTAGCAGCACTAGAACCTAAAAAAACACTCAAACATACAAAAGCTAAGATTTTTACAACCCCCAATTAACTCAAAATCACATTCAAATAGCTCAAAAAACTCAAAAATCAAAAAACAACACAATAAATCTCTTACCTACTTTAACATTAAAACCCAAATGACAACAATTGACAAATCAATTTCAAAATTGAAAAAGCAAGCAAGTATATACCTGCAGAAGCACCAGCACCAGCATCACAAATGATACCTCTCACACACCTCCGTTCGCCGCCGGCAGAGGTGGCCATTTTTAAAGATTCTTGCCGGAAAATTTCTACCCAAAAACCCAAAAAAACTGAAAAATTCACCCTTTTTTTTCAAGAATTGAATGAGAAATGAAGAACCCTTGAAGATTTAGCAAAAACCCATGTGGGGTTTCATCATATACAAATACCCTTTGGGGTTTAAAGAGAAATGGGGATCGGTCCACTGACGTCTTGGACGAGTGAAGGGGTTGGGACTTTGATGATGATTCCTTGTTGCTTTTTGAATTGGAAGAAGAAAGAAAAAAGAATTAGAATTTTGATATGGTCAAAAAAAAAATTCTTCATAATTATTCTAAAGTCGGAATGTTAGAATGTTTTTAAAATTAACAAGTTTAGGAACTATTCTATAACATCATAATCGAATGACAAGAACTATAGTGATGCATTGTTATTATACGATAAACTATTGATTGAGCAGTGATAAAATCTTATGTCATATTTATAGATCGATT
>DF360957.1:5994-16514 GCA_000787875.1 Solanum virginianum | reverse complement strand
TTTATAGATCGATTTCAATTATAATTATTTTAAAGTTGGAGTGTTAGAATATTTTAATATGTATCAATGAGATTAGAAACTTAGCTATAACACAATAATGGAATAATAAGAACTATACGTTGTTATTATATGATAAACTATTGATTCAGCAATGATAAACTCTTAGATCATACTTATCGACTGATTTCAATTATAGATAATGTCTTTTTTTTTAAAAATAGTTTAGTAATGTTTTCTTTAAATTCCAATTTACTATTATATGATTCTTTTTTTCGATAATAACTCTAATATAGAAATGCAGGGTAAGGTAATAAAACGTTGAATTATATGACAAGTTATTATATTTACTTAAGATAAATCAATATTAACAAGTTCTAACGAAATAAATGATATTCTTTTCTCCTAAGAATAAATGACTTGAATACAATTTAATTAATGATGTTGATAGATAATAGTGTGAATTCAATATCAAGACGTTTGAGAAAAAGACTAACTTTATATATAAGTTATTTTTATTTGAATTTAAAGGTTGGTATCTATATTTATTTCACCATAACTATCATGATTATAGTTATTTTCACTAGAATTAAAATCTTTAGTTAAATTCCTACCCTTCGGGGGAATATATATCTTTTGTATCAATTTTTTTTATAGTTGCTTACATATGACTTTTTTCGTCATTCAATCTGATTAATAATTTCACTAATTAGGAAGAAAACAATGCGATCCAATAAAGCAAACAAAATTGTTCATATAAACATATCTTATTTCCTACTAGATAAAAAATATACATTTCAATTAATCAAAAACTAAATATACAAAATTAAAAATATTATAATTTCTAATATATAAAATATTTAATTAGTTTGAACTAAAAGTTCCTTGATCCTTACAAAGTAAAGTCTACTAATATTGAAAAGGCCAACTAAACTTTGTATATGTTTGATCTCATTTTGTATAAACTTGTACACAACCATTTCCTTTTTATTTTTTGCTTTTGCTTATTATCAATTATCTTCAACTATATCTATCATTATCATAGAAAAAACAATAAAAATGTAATATGATTCCTTATATATATATATATATATAACATACTCTCAATCACAACTATATAAAAGTTACATATAATAAGTTTATTTTACATATGGTCCTCTTCTTGTGTAACTCAAATGTCTATCATGTAAGATATATTAAAGGAAAAGGTATTCCGCGATTTCACTTATCAACTCTTTAACTTTCGAATACACTTCATTGAGCTTAAGGCCCTGTAAACTTTTTTACTAAAGTTACATAGTCAAAACTCAAAGCTAAAACTTCTGATTAAGGATGAAAGAATCTTATTTATCTCCCCACACAATTTAGTTGTTCTCCTAGTCATGAGATCATAAAAGAATACATATTATATCTTTTATACACACCTTTATTATTAATGATGATTAATTAATCATCACTTTAATATAAGTTAATGTGTCAACTTGGTATGAAAAGGACTTTATTTTTCTTTAATTTGAGGTGGAATTTGTAACCAAAAGTTTTCATGTTATTCTGGCTACTACAACAATTGCTTTTTAAAAAAAAAATAGATTTTGGGTATCTTGTTCCATGCTTCTTTGTGAAATCTCAAAGACACTAATCGTACATGTTTGGTTGGGATGTAAAGAGAAGGAATGAAAAGGAATTAGAAGTAAATCCCACGTTGTTCGAACTATTCAAAAGTATATTGTTTTAAAAAAAATTGATATATGCTTGAAGACATTTATATAAATTCCGCACAACATAGAGTAAATGTATAAGGTGGGTGGAAATTCCACTCTCAATACTAAAATCTCCACTCTCAATACTAAAATCAGAGACATCTGATTAAGGATGGAGAAATATGAAGGAAACAAATACAAACATATTGAAATTACAAAATTATATAGATTACACATAAATCTATTTTATAACAAACACAATTATAAATAAACATATTTTTAATATAGCAGCATTGGTCAACAGTTGTTCCATTCCAGTTTTTCAAAGGTGAAAGCTCTTATTTTCATTGCCCTTCCATGTTACAACAGGATAGAAAGAACGGCCCGATGCACAATGTCACGACTCAAAATAGGCCATGTGGAGATAACTTTACTGTTGCTCTAAGGTTCGCTTCAGGATAATGTCTCAAAAACATTAGAGAAAAGAATAGAGACGTTTAGAGGCTACGATACAACACTCCTGCAATCTTGAATCCTTCAAACAATTACATAAATGGGCAAATTCTACTGACTGCAAATGCATCTGCCAAAATGATCATTTGCTAAGGTCTCAAGAAGGCATCCTCTTCACAAATTTAAACAGCAGCAGGAGTTTTTCTGTCAATAGACTTGAGCACTTCTTCACCCATTTCCTTGCAACCGACCAATTTCTGAAGACAAGCGATTCAGCAAGTTGTATATGAAAGCGTTAGCTACTAAATAATTTCAGCATTCAAATTGATCCAAACTATGCAGAGAGGTCTAGAATAATCTATTTTTTCTCGTTCGTTGGATAATTGCCACATGGCCAAATGTCATTCAAGTGCAAGAGAATTAGAGATCAGCTAAATGCCAAGAAGAAAAAATGCTGCTGACAATTTAGTAATAGAGCTGTCCAATGTAGATAAAACTCACATGTCCTGCTGAGTGAATATCACCAGTACGGAGTCCTCGATCTAAGGTGTCTAAGACAGCTGCTTCAATTCTCTGAGCAGCCTTTTCCTCACCTAGGCCATACTTCAGAAGCATAGCAGCACTGAGCATCGTTGCCAAAGGGTTTGCTTTATCCTGCATGTTTGAAGTTCATATTTAAACATGAACATATGCAAATTTCTGAATAGCACAAAAGTGGGTGGGGGGGCGGGAATAGAGAGAAAGAAATACTAGAGCCAACCTGCCCAGCAATATCAGGAGCAGAACCATGTATAGGTTCAAACAATCCAGGTCCCTAGAGGCAACATGTGCCCAAAAGTAAAAGGAGATAAAATAAAGTGGTGAGACGGAAAAAGAATCAATATTTCCAAGGAAATGAGATTATCTGGAAATACCGTTGCACCAAGACTGGCAGATGGAAGCATCCCGATACTTCCTGTAATCATTGATGCTTCATCGGACAGGATATCACCAAATATGTTGTTTGTCACTATTGTATCAAACTGTATTATGATTCTTCCGAGGATTAACTCCATTGACAAGTGTGTCATCATGTGATAAGACCAAACTTGAAAAACAAAAAATTGTAAAACCAAAGATAAATGAAACCTGTTTTGGGTTGCGAACAAGTTGCATGGCTGCATTATCAACATACATGTGAGAGAGCTCTACATCAGGATACTCGGAGGCTAATGCTGTAACTCTCTTCCTCCAAAGCATAGAGGCCTGGCCAATATCTCAAAATCATGAACTATAGAACAAGAAATTACCATTAATAAATGCAACCTCAAAGCTCTCTTTATCGTCTCCCATTTGAAATTTTAAGTAGCAGCAAATTAGAGTAAACAACGAAAACTTTAGTCTATAGTACAATTCTTTTAAAGCATCAACTGCTGAAGGGATAAATGAGAAACGTGCTTAAATAAAGTAGATTTCGTTTATTACTTGATTTTACAATTGTTGTCTTTCCCTATTTGTGTTGTATTAACCAGTAACAAATTCAGCAGTAGACACCTTCGCTAGATTGGTGAAGATTCATAATTGAAGAAGAGTAACATGAAATGACTCTACTTAGGATTTTGTTGGATGATATGCAGAGAAAAAGATACATGAACCAGTTGAAAGATATTCTTGGAGACTAACGACCTCCTTCCTAATTCTAGTCTACTTCTGGTATAGAGAATAAATAGCTATACATAGATAGCTGGATAATTGACTGGATTCTCTTTTTCCCCAGAAGATTAAAGATAGATCATATATGTAGTGAAGACTATTCCAACACCATGTTGGTGCAATTATTGATAGATTTACTTGCTTTACAAAAGAAACAGAATCAGAGAAGAGAGCTGAAAGCAGATATAGAGGAGAAGAAAAACAGGGTTGAGGAATGGGGAGACAAAGATTAGCTTTTACCTCCAAGACATTTGCTTTATCCACGCTACAGAGTTTTCCTCGACGCTTCCTTGCACTTTCAAATGCAATACGAGCAATTCTGTCGATCTAAAAAGAAATTAAGCCAAATGCTACATGTAAAGGCTGGGAACAACTTTCAGGTAAAAAATTTGATCTCAATCTATCCTACTTTTAGTAACAGAAAGACATTACTGGATGTAGTTTCCTTGTGAACTTCAATAGTGATTGAATGACAATGAAAGAGTTATGTTAGATACAAACAACAACAACATACCCAGTGGAATTCCACAAGTGGAGTCTGGGGAGGGTAAAATGTACGCAGACCTTACCACTACCTCATAGAGATAGAGAGGTTGTTTTCGGAAGACCCTCGTCTCAAAAATATCAGGCAGTTATGTTAGATAAGCAATGCTAATAACTTGAAATTTTCGAATACAAAATGAGGCTCGACAGTAGTTACTAGATAATAAATTTTTATATGGATGCCTGTCCAAAGATAAATTTCAGAAACTGCTTCACATGTTATAACCAGCAGTTAAGCTTACTAAAAAAACAATATACCCAGTTGGGGAGGGTAAAATATACGCAAGCCTTACTAAATATATAAAAGAAAACAATGTCAAATCGTCAAATGGAACAAAGTCAACCAACATATCAGCTTCAAGCCAAACAAACAGAAATGACACAACTGAATTACTCTTCCATCAACACTATAGAAAGAAACAGAAAACCCCAACAAATTCTCCAATGCATTCTCAAGTGAGCATTAACTTGAAGCTATCATGCAAAAGATTTTTTTAAAAAGGGTGGGGATGGATAGGATCCTTTACTGGAAAATACTGGATAACATACTAGAACGTTTGTCATATTTAGCAAGCATAGCAAGAGTATTTTTTTAGGCAAATTACCTCATATGCAGCATAGATTTCAGTGTTGAAACCTATTTCCTGACCATTTTCATTAGTATTGAATCCTCTTGGTTTGCCAAAATAAATACCTAATTACCACAAGGAAAAACGGTAAGTTGCATTCATGGAGAGAGATAATCTTGAGGGGGAAAAAAAGACAAGCAACTTAAATATGACGAAAAATGATTTGAATATCAATGACTGTAACAATTACAAACTAACCTCCTATAAGTTCCCTAACGACCATCAGGTCTACACCTTCAGCAACTTCTTTCTTCAAAGTTGAAGCATCTACTAACTGCATTAAATAAGGAATATGAACACGTGGGAATCTAGAGAAACTCAAAATGTAATTTATGTATAAAATAATTTGAAAGACAAATTCATGAAGAGTATGTTTCCTGTCTGGCAATAAATGATAGTGAATGATGGCTTTGCTTAAGACAGACTAAATTTACGGAACTGCAGAGGTCAGATGGCTAGCAGGTTGTAACAGTGAAAATCAGGTGCAAAGAAAAGATGAATATTAGTGAAGGATGAAAAAAAGTTGAATTCATGAACACGCAGCTTACAAGTATCTAATGTGTGTTAATAGACAATCCACTCCTAGCATATTTTGCCACATGTAACTCATAATGGTTTCAACTAAAACATTTAATCTGAATACTTTTAAAACAAACTAACCACAAGCAAAAAGTCTTGAGGTGAAGGAGGAATGGGGGAGGATGATAGGCAAAGAGACAGAGGACAAGCATACAGGACGAGACTTCTGGATGCTACCATGAAATTCTCATATATAATGAATTTCCTCCTCTTTGGTTGATCATATTACAAAGGATAAATCAGAATTATTGGGCTTATGCCTCTTCCTTAGTGGTTACCCGCGTACTCCCTTTCACATTACACGACATACGTTACACGCCTATCTCATGCCTCTGCTTTTTGTAACACTGCTTCCAATAACAAAATTCACTAACATACACACCCACTAGACTGTTCATACTCATTATCATTAGAACCCTCCACTCAGACAAATCCAATGACATTTAATTTCTGATCAATTGTATGGTTCTGGCAAAGAAGGTAGGTGGAATACATGAAAGTGGAGGTACTAGCAGTACTCTTGTTTCAGAAATCAAGTTTGCTTGCTGAAGGAGTACCAGCGGTTAATTTGATGCTGGAGGACCTAAGTGTAGGAGGTACAGTTCCAGGAGATTTCTCATGTCAAAAAGTGCAGGGAGATGTACATACTCGCCATGTGAACCTTTCTACTCATTTTTTGACAGCGTGGGTCTATATCTCTCATTAGTTCATGCAAAGACTTTACTTTTAAAATTCAAAAAGATGTGACAAGAGAATTCTAAATCCAAAATTAAAATAGACAACTTCTCTTTGTTGCGCCCCATTTTTTCTCAAAACAGTCTTGCAACGTGGTGACAACTCTTTCTTGTGGAGGACGATCACGCATGGCCTTGATTTTCATTGAGTCCAACTCTATACCTCGACGGCTAATAGTGGAACCCAATGGAAAATTATTGGGTTCTATTGTTAGATGTCGAGGTATAGAGTTGGACCCAACAAAAATCCAGGTCATTCATATTCTTTCTCCGCCAAAAAGCAAGAAAGAGTTGTCACAACGTCACAAGACCATTTTCAGAAAAAATAGGGCGTGACACCCTTTTTATGCTAACTTTGAGATTATCAGTTGCAATTTTCATTATGACAAAACTTGTAAGTCAACAATATTTACCGGGTAGCAGTTGAAAAATACTCCCAAATTGAAATGACAGTCTTTTTAATATGTGATAAGTAGAGTCTTAAGCAACTGAAAACAAAACGTACCTGTGGTAAAACAGTGGCTGGTCTCAAGTTAGCAAAGACCTGCAAACCTTCTCGAAGTTGAAGCAATCCCGTCTCGGGCTTCAAATGTTTTTCATTATTATCCCACTTATATCTTTAAATTTAGAAGATGCAAGAACAATCCAGCACAATAAACAACAAATATGAGAGAATAAAAAACAACCATATGAAAAATAACAAAATGTTCAGAAGAAGATCGCATTATGTGGTTACCCTCCAATTGCTCCAAGAAGAGTAGCATCAGATTTCTTTGCAGAATTAAGAGTCTCATCAGGCAATGGCACTCCTACAGCATCCAATGCAGCCCCTCCCATAGGCATCTCTTCGAATGCGACTTCAAATCCTGTAATGTTTTCAAGAGTTATATCCTTAACCCTTGAACATACTTTTACTTTTGTTTGCAAATATTTTTGTTGCACCTTCTTTGTGCTTTTCACTAATACGATTACCAATTCTCGAAAGGAGTTATATCCTTGACTCAAAAAATTCAAATGAATAGTGAAAATCACCACATAAAAATTACTCCTTCTGTCCCAAAAAATAAAATGGACACATATACCAGGGTCAAGAAATCTAACTTCCAATATGAACAACACCAGCAGTGTCCAGGCCAGCTTGGGTGCTAAAAGGTAGCAGAGCCACAGTCAAGGAAGGTTATTCAATTAAGTGCCATTGGTTGGAAAATCATACCGCGCAAATAGGACAAAAACAACTTGTTTCCCATATATATTAACTCAGAACCTCAGGAAGTTTTCAGTGTAATGCCAAAGGTAGTTCAGATTTTGCTTTAGGATTCACTTTCAAATCTTTTGATTTACCTAGTTAAAGTTCCTGTCTCCTTTGAATTACCTAGTTAAAGTTCCTGTCTCCGCCACCGGAGCTAAGTTATGCGGAATCTTCACTTTCAAAAATACATTATTTTTGGCGACGCACTCGTTGACATTTTTGAAGAGCCTATGCAACATAGGAACTTGGACATCAAGTTATACTCGTTAAAAGAATATTCTTAAAATCCTACGCAAAATCAATAAATTATTTTCCAAAAGAATAATAGTGCCGCAACGAATTCAAATCAAGATGACAGTATACCACATATGAGTCATTCCCATCCCAAAAACAGTTTGAGACATTCATATCTTAACATTACCAATACGATTTAGGCCATATACAATGAAGGTCAATAAATTATACTCCCACCATTTCAACTTCATTTTGGGCCATTTAAAAAAAGAGATTTTTTTTTCTTGTAACTCTTTATTTGTAACTTCTACATGGCATATTTAAAACTACAGATATTTATTACATTTTACATATCTTTAGTTGAAGAACACAAGATTCGTGCCAAGTCAAAACAAATTGAATCAGAGGAAGTAACCTATAATGTTATTGTTACCAGATTAACAATTAATTATTATCAATTGATTTACCATAACCCTGTTGAGTAAACATTGTTTACACCATCATCACAAAAATTAAACTCATTTCAAGATAAAATGGAGTTTGATTTATCACACGATCACTCAACTATCTCAAATAATCACTCAAAAAATTTACCATAACTCCTGATAAAATGGAGTTGATTTCTCATACATTATCTCAAAAAAATTGTTGAAAAAAAAAAACTGGAATATTGACTTTTTAGCAAATCAAACCAAAATGCACATAGTCAAATCAAATTCCCTATACCTTCAATGGATGCGACGAGTTGGAGGGCATTTTTGGCAACAGAAATAACTTCAGGGCCAATTCCATCGCCGGGAAGAAGAGTGATTTTGTAGCTTTTGCTATGTGAGGCTGCGGAACAGCGAATAGTAGCCCATTTAGTGCCGTGTTTGGGTAATTGTGCTGAACGGAATTGGTTGAAAGTCGTTGCAGTAAATTGTAAAGAGGCCGCCATTGTTGATGAAGATGCGAGAAAAAATTTGGTAAGGGTACATATATCCGGGTTAAGCCCAATGGGCCCATCCAAGCCCTTACACTATTTAACTTGTATACACCAATTAATTTCAAATCTTATTCTTCAGATTTAATTGAAACTCCAATTTCGCTGTTGGACATCGAGTCGAAAATCAAGAAAAAAATTATACACGTGCCACTCTTAAGACGTAGTGCTAATAAAAAAACTATATGATTATTTCTAAGATATTAATTTACTCTATAATTATATATTATTTCACAAATTAATAGTTTTCATACTAAATTTCAAGTCAGATACATATTTCTTTCATTTTTCAAGTCAGATACTAGATATATGTATCTTTAATATTACATACATTTTGAAATACATATACATAAAGAAGGGGTTAGTGAGTCAATATTTATCTTTGATATTAGATACATGTATCTTTGAAATAAATATGCATAAGAAGAGAGGCAAGCGAGAGAGGAAGAGAGGTGATCTAGAAAGGGAGAGAAGCGAGCTAGAGATTTAATGTATTCATGTTACATGCAAATCATGCTTGAATATGATGTGTCTGAAATAAGTTATGTCTAATTGAATCTGTATGTATTCGCCAAGTAATTGTGATATGAAAAGTAATTTCAGAAACAAAAAAAAAACCATAATTAGAGTCTAAATTATTCACATTCTTGCCAAATTGGCTAAAAGTGTAACAAAAGTCAATAAGTTTGTTGGAAAGAGGTGTTCTTGAACAGTTGCCAAAACAAAAGAGGCATGTTCCTTCTTTCCCCTTTTTCTTATAACTAGTCTGTGAACGTGCGTCGCACATTTATTTCAAAATATTTTTCATAAAATTTTTATATTGTAAATAACATATTTTATCTCTTTAAATCTATTGGTATTTACTTAATTTATATATATATATATATATATATATATATATCTTTCTAATAAAGAGAATACATTCTTAATTATAAAATTGATATAAGTGCATAAAATAAAAATAACTAACTATTGTCCAAATACAATATCCAAAATAAGGGTACTAAAATACTATATGTTAGATTAATCATATCATCATATATAACTAAAAGTGGGAACAAAAAGTTAAAAGTTGAAATACCATTTTACTCCTACAAAGTTAAATTATTAAAATAATACCATTAAAAAATAAAAAAGTTTTTTCTTAATAAACTCTAAAAATTAAATTATTCATTTATGTCAATATACAAAAAATTCCATAATAAATACTAATAATTACCATTATCATAATAATTATTGTTTCAATTTTCATACATAATTATTATTGTTTTATGGATAACTACTTTGATTATATGCATGTTATTTATATATTTGAGTTTTTATTTATTGTTAAATTAGAATACTATGTCACTAGAGTAACATCAAATTTATAAATTTCTGATTTCAAATTACATGTGGCTACTATTTTTGGATGTTTTAATTTTTATTTTATAGGGTAAGAAAATATTGAATTATGAGTGTACTATTCAAAGTTTTCCGTATTGCAATATAATGTTTATACTCAATATTTGAGAGAAACGTGCAGAGCACGTTTAGAGAAACTAGTATATAAAAAGCATCAAACTACTGTAAATTAGGAATAATAATAACAAAACAATAGCTTGTACAATAAACATTAAACAAAACAAATAAAAAAAAGATAAGAGAAGAGAGAATAGAGAGATTTTCTCATATATATATATATATATATATATATATATATATATATATATATATATAAAAAGATTG
>DF360958.1:58012-78026 GCA_000787875.1 Solanum virginianum | reverse complement strand
ACCTCCATCTGCTTCTGACGAGCTCCCCTACTCCGGAGCTACTTTTGGTATATTATGTTAATACTTTGATACTTCAGATTTTATTTGTTTTGGGTATGATGGGTACCCTGTCCAATCGTTTGATTCTATGTGTCTGTATTAGAGGTTTGTGGATACGTGGTGAGTGTAGGTCCTATCTGTTAGCTTCAGTATCTTTATATATGTTTGATATGTGACACTTAGCCACCTGTTTGAGCATTCTGAATCTATGGTATGTTTATTAGGCGGCAGGACCGTAGCGGTGACCTTGTCGGCCTGCGTATTTATATGTCCATATTTGTGTTCTGTCTGTTGGACTGCTGTACTCTTCTATTTCAGGTGGCTAGTTAATAAAACAAAGAAAACTCTACCGAAATTTTCATAAAATGAATAGTAACTTTTGGTGGAATCAGATTTGGTCATGTTGTCTGGGTGCCCCTATCGGGTAACAGTCGCGGCCCATAGGTTGGGTCATGACAAATAGCGCTATTGTGTTTCCACGACTATCGACAGATACAAAGTTCACAATCTTGAGTGGGTTACTTCAGATGCTGCAGAACTATGAGCTATTTGCGGGCTTACCATCGGAGGATCCTCATAGCCATCTACACAATATGGCATTTGTCTGTAAGAGTGTGATAGGAACACATAATTTATGTATGGATGTTGTAGGACTCCGTGTCTTCCCATTGTCTCTTATAGGCAATGCAACATTATGGCTATCTGACCTTTCACAAAATTCTATCACCAGTTTGGTAGAATTGTAGAGGGCGTTGGTGGCACGGTACTTCTTTAAACCAAAGAGGCTCAAGTTGGAGGACTAAATCAACAACTTTGAGCCACTTTCTGGCGACTCATTAGTACCACATAGGAGCATTTCAATAAATACTTGAGAAGTACACCAGGCCATAAGATTGCAGACAATATCCTGGTGAAGAGTTTCTATCGAGCTCTAGATGCAAATAGTCAAGTATGTGTTGATACCCTTTTGGGAGGTTTATTTGTAGACCAACCATTCATAGAAATTACTGAGTAGTTAGATGTGGTGGCTAAATTGAATCACGTGTGGAGGCTCATGAACAAACATCCAACCAATTGCGTGGTACTGCTAGAATAAGCCCTAAGCAAGCAAAAATAAATATGAAGCTCATCCAAATGCTTGCTCAAAGCAGTGCTAATCTGGAGATGCTAATGAAGCAGATGTAAGAACTAACTAAGGCAAGAGACATTCATGAAAGCCAACACACCAAGCATGGGGGTCGCAAAGATGATAGTAGGAATAACCATTATGCCCGCCACCATCGTAACATGGGGACTGGGAATCCTAGAGTCGAGAAAATGCTTGGCCAGTTGTTAAAAAAGGCCGATGCACAAGATGAGACCTTGAGGGAGATTAAGTCTGACATTGCCAATATAAATTGAATAGTTCAACATCATTCTATCATAATCAAGTGGGTCCATCATCAGTTTAGACACGTGTTAGCCTAATTAAACCAGATTTAGAGAGACATGATGGCCGACACCATAGCTCAAGATCTAAAGAACACTGATGGTTACACAATAGCGACAAATGGTAATGAGGGGAGCACCCCTGAACATGCTACAGATATTGACAAGGGAGCAGAAAATCTTGAGGAAGTCTCAGTACTCAAGCCATCTATGTCGTGTCACGATAATAAATTAGGCACTGTTTGGGAGGAAACTCGAGGTGGACACTGGTGCTTAGGTGCCCATGTATATTTTTTGACCCCTTTATGTTTTATTATGCTTTGGTTTTGTGCACTGGGGACAATGCACATCTTTTTCGATTAGGGTGTGGGGTAGTTATGGGCCTCAGCGAATTCTAAGTAGCTTGGGTCCATAACTACCCCAATTTTTGATCCCAGGGTTTTCTTGCCTGTGTCCTTTTTCCCCGCAGATGTTTACTTTCTATTGAACTGACATGTTTAGGATGTTTAGATGGTAATTGTAGTATATAGTACTAAGACTTGTGGCATATAGCATGTTTTTGTGTTTTGTTTGAAAAATGATACCAACCAAAGTTTTTTGATTAGTTGTTAGATAGAAACTATGCATGTTTAGGTGTGTGACAATGTTTGTTATGATAAGTGAGGATAAATTGAGATAAAAAGCATGATCTAAGAGTCTTTTGTTGATAATCTATGCAGTGCCATGTGAGTGTGAGCTTAACTTGCTAGATTCATGTGTTTTGCTCTAGTTCAGAACTTGCCCTGTTACTCTAAGTTAGATTGTAGATTAATTGGATAAGGAAAGGATCTTAGGCCATTATTCTTAATAGTCCACTTAGCCTAAAATGACCAACCAAAACTATGATATATCCCTTGTTCCTAATGTTTAAGCCTAACATGTACCTATTCTTTGAAAATACTTGATTAACCTAGCCTTGTAAGTGTTGAAATCCTAAAATTGGCCATGGTCCTTCCTTGAACATTGTGCACCTTAACTGAGGCAAAAAATCTAAGTTGAGGTTGGCTACCAAAAGTGTGGCCCTAGTTTTGAGGACGGATATTATGCACCTTAATATAGGCCAAAAGCCTAAGTTGAGAGTGGCTACCAAAAATGTGGCCATGGTTCTGAGGACGGATATTATGCACCTCAATATAGGCCAAAAGTGACTGGTGTAAGTTGAAACACAAAAATAAAGAGGGGAGTTACTAATGCAGAGAAAAAGGAAAAACAATCATGTTCTGGGTGCAAGAAAAGTAAGTGATGCCTTAGTTGTGAGCTAGAAAATAAATAAAGTGTAAAAACAAGGAAAAAAGCTGAAAAATGAAAAGAAAGCACCTAGAAAAGCTTGAAATAGGAGGAAGGGAGAATGAGGTGAAAATAACAAAGTTGGTAGGGCAAAAGTTTAGAAAAAAATGCAGTGTCAAGGAGGGCCTTTAGTTATTATGCTCCTAAAATACCATACCAAAGCCCCCTAAGCATATGTTACAAGCCTAGAAAGTCCTAAAATGATCCTAGTCTAGTTAGTTGAAGGTCTTAATCATGAGTATAGGGGGAGGCCTATGGTATTTGGCATAATGCATGAATGTCTTTTGTGAGAATTAGTGATTTTGCATATTCCCAAGGTTATACATGAAAACATCATTTAGTGTTAGATATGGGACTTCTTTTAGTAAGGGTACTTGCATTGCATTGTTAGCACTAGACTTATTCAGTGATTATGGATTGTTGATAGTACCTCACTTGTCATAGTTATGTTGTGGCATGCACTAGTCTGTATTGGTTTGCTACTATAGCTATTTGATCCTGTTTTGAAAAGTTGGTGTAGGTATCTGAGTTTATGTGATGTTATGCCATTAGGTTGAGGTCTGTGTGTTACTGTATTATCTATATATATTGAGTCCGTCGCTTGAGGAAAAGCAATAATTTTAAGTTGAGGGTATTGATGTGCTGCCAAAATATAATACTTTTGATGCTTAAAATGTGGAATTTTGTACGTTCTCAATGTGATGTTAGTTAGTTTTATGTACTTTTGTGTTATGTTTGTAGGATTATAGGTTTGGCCTTGATCTTGGGAAAAAGTGCAGAAGTTGTTGGTTTTTGTTGCTATTTGAGATACTTTATGGGCCGTAAGTCATTCTACAGGTATGAAGAGGTTTTATGAATTCAAATGAGGAGCTATTTTTTGAAGTTGATTCTACGAACATGCAGACGAGTCTTGGATGGTTTTATAAGTCATAGAAGATGGTTTGTGCCCTAAAGATGAGAGATTGGTACTTCTGAAGTTTCATCAAATGAAACCACTTTAAGGGTCATAAACCATTTTACGAGTCGTAGAGGGGTACCGTAGAGTTGAAGTCCAAAATTCCAGTAGCTAAGTACGAGACCTCGATTATGGGCTGTGGTATACAATATGGCCCACAAACCCCTTTGGTATGGCGTACCGACTAGTTCTCCTATTTTGTTTAGGACTTGTATTTTACTTATTGTAAATAAGTTTTTTAGGTTTTTTTCAGAAGATTTTCACCTAGTACTCAGAGAAATCAATTTAGAGAGAGAAAATTGTGAGATTACATTGGAGAGTGTTTGAGAACACTTGAGTTTGAATTTCATCTTTAAGCTTGTGATTCTTATTGAAGTTGGATTTGCTTGTTCTTAATTATATTATGTAAGTGTTCAATCATGTTTTCTCAATTCATAATTCTTGCATCTACACAAAGTATGAGTAGTTAAATCCACAACTAGGGTTGTAGGAATCATGAATAACTAACAAAGTAAAACCTGATAATTCATAATTCTTAAAAGGTGTGTATGACAAGTACACAATAAAGGACAAGTAATTCTTAAAGGATAAGTAAAGATGGATAGAGGGAGTACATATTATAAAAATATAATTTTTTCTAAATTTTAATATTTAAAATTTTTAAATGAACGTTCAGTTTGGACTTTGATTATTTTTAATACTCTATTTTATTTTTATTTTTAATTATTTTTTAATTCAGCCCATGGGCCGGCCCAACCCATGTTGCAAAAGTCCCACAAATTAGTAGACTTATTCAAGCTAGGGTAAAAATCCTATTTTTTAAATAGGCTTCAAAAATCGTAGCCTAGCCCTACTAAATTACGGGTTACGCCAGGCCAGCCCTACGAGCCTAGCCCATATTGATGGCTTTATCAAATATAGTATAGGCCTGTCAGCCCATTAGTCATGATGGAGGTCATCCTGATATATTCGCTGCATTCCCCGCACACACCAATAGTTAGAGAATGCATCTGGAGGTAAGGGTGGTATTGGGAGTGCTGAATCAGACTCAAACTCCTCCCCAGATCTGGACTAGGATCCCTCTCTGGAAGAAGTTGAATTTGGAAAAAGAGATACGAATGTAGAGGAATAACCAATCGATGAAAGAAAATGAAACCATGTAAATAGAGCTGCTATCCCTCCACCTCTCTCGCCAGATAGAGGAGGATAGACCACTATGGCCTGAGTCTAAGGTTGCCCTATCTATTTGGCAGCCAGCCGTTTCTATGGTTGCTCGGTGCCAAATCTGGCTGGATTTCGAGGTCTTCGATGGACCCACTGGCCTCAGGAGTAATCGAGGTTTCCAAGGACTTATCTCTCAATCTCCTTTGTATGGAACGAATCTCACTCTTCCTGGGTTTGGGTGCTATCATACCTGAAATCCACACAATTAATCACACCAATTAGTCCCACAAGTATAAGAAAGAAATGCAAAAAGTGACAAGAAAAAGTGAAAGAAGAACTTATGAAGGCACGTCTACGAGTGGTAGGAAAAATAATGGGCCGTAGAAGGCCTTCGTAGGTGACAGACTACCGTAAAACAAGTAACTGGACTACACCTACGAGAACCAGGTATGGCTCGTAGAACAAACTACAGGCCATAGACTGAGTCGTAGATGTAGTTCCAGAATTAACATTTTCAGGCATGAAACCTATGAAACCTGTTTACAAGCTACTGGTTTTACTCAAGAGGGGCAACTATGGTTCATGGATTAGTCCATGGGCCATAGAAGACCCTCGTGCTGAAAATAATACAGCAACCTGGATTTTCTAGTCCCATCAAACAGGTCCCAAAATGAACTCAACAACAAGGAAAAACAATCATACACAACATCGAAGCATTAATTTTTGTGCTCAAACAATCCCACCAAGTTACCCCATAGGGCTTAAAAAATATACAACAAGTGTTCCATCGACTTCGGCTCGCTCCCAACTCTAACTGGTCGTCGATATATCAAATTTAAAGATGAGCTGACCTTCTAGCTCATGTTGGATTCTATCTATTATGGCATGATATCCTTAGTTTTTGAATATAAACCATTTAAATTATTTATTTTGTTGTTTCTACTCTTAGACTTGACATTTGAGGTTCGATGTCCTTGATGTGATTACTTTACGATTTTAGGGAACACTATGTGAAAAATTTAGTGGTTTGGTTAATTCTTGCTTTATAAGTTTAAGCTTCTGATTATTATCGCATTTCATAAGTTGAACTGCTAATTGATCGTGCCCAAATTACACCTCTCAATCAAGTAATAAGCGGTCGTTGTTCAAACATAAAGCCTAAGAATGGTTAGAGTTGATTCCACGAGTAATATGGTCTAAACTTGGAGTAATTAAAGCAATTTGGATGAATTAATCAACTTACTTCCAAAGGGGGGGAGGGGGTTGGTGTAAAATGCAATTATTCAAACCTAAACTAAGAATAATATTTGATGAAAGTATTACTAGTTCAGTGAGAGAGGTAACTAGGGTATTGTATTCCTCATGAATTCCTAGCGCAATATAACCTAATAATTGTAACATTTTCTAGTGTGTAGCATGCAAAACTAGTAAGTTATGTTCACCTAATTTCTTGGGCCGACAACTAGGCAAATTTCACCATGCAACTAGGGTCATCTATGGGTGAGGGTATTGTATTCCTCATGAATTCCTAGCGCAATATAACCTAATAATTGTAACATTTTCTAGTGTGTAGCATGCAAAACTGGTAAGTTATATTCACCTAATTTCTTAGGTCGACAACTAGGCAAATTTCACCATGCACTACTAACCTTACCTTTATCCCAGTACAACCATCCCTTGGGTCGTTCAAGTTGATTAGATGAGTCTGCTCACATCAAATCCTATTATTTATCCTTTTTCCCATTCATTACCCCTTTGGGCCGATGAGTAAGAATAAGATGAGTTCTAACATTGGCTACTATTAAAAAGCATTCAAAATAAAAACATAAATAGTTGATGTGTTGTTAAACTACAACACATTTGATACCTAAAACTTAAGATTTTGTGTGTTCTTAATGCAACATTATGATTTTTATATGTTTTGTGCTCAATTTTACAGGAAAGCAGGGTGGGATGATTTTGGGGAAAATTGCAGACTTTTCTGGTTTTTGAAGGTTTAAGAGACCCTCTACGAGTCACAGAGCATTTTACGAGTCATAGAGTGGGTTTTGTGAAGATTTTTAGTGAAAAATTAAAGTCTGATGTTCAACTATACGAGATCTCTATAAGAGTCATAGATCACTCTACAAGTCGTATAGAGAGGTTTTGTGAAGAATTCCAGAGAAAGACTAGATGGTGCAGGTGAAGTTTATGAGAGCGCAATACGAGTTGTAGATCAGTCTACAACTCGTAAAGTGGATTCGTAGCAGTGAAGTCCAAGATTCAAGAAGCTAAACATAAGACCCCAATTACGACTCGTAAACCCAGTTACGAGTCGTAACTGCTTATCATAGAAAGTCGCCGATCAATATTTTTAATTTTTTAGGGATTTATCTATAAATACTATAAATAGTCAATTTTAGGTGATTATCCAGGAGAGGACATTAGATAATGTAATTAGAGAGTACTTTTAGGGTTTTTACTTGTAGACAAAACATTGGAGAGGAGAATACACTTACGAATTCATTGTATCTTTCAATCTTGTGATTCTCAATAAAATTTGAGTTTGCTTGTTCTTCGATCCAATTGGGTAAGTGATTAATTATATTTTCTCAATTTATAATTTCTTCATCTACCCATAGCATGAGTAGCTATTCCACAACTCGAGGTTGTGGGAACCATGAAGATCTAACCAAATCAACCTCAATAATTTGTAATTCTTGGAATGGCTATTTATGTGTATTAATTGATTCTCTTCCTTTTGCTTATTTTCTATTGGTGGCCAATATTAGAACTTGCCTAGTGTTACCTTCCCAATCCATGTGGTAATGAATAGGGAAAAAGATTGGTTAATGAAATTCAATGATGTGTTCTCACGAGAACCAGGTATGGCTCGTAGAACAAACTACAGGCCATAGACTGAGTCGTAGATGTAGTTCCAGAATTAACATTTTCAGGCATGAAACCTATGAGGGGAGGTTGACTGGGACTATGGGTAATGGTTAGTATTGCACACTATGGAGATGGGCCAAGTCACATAGTGAAATTCACCTCTCACTTTTGAGCAAAGGGCTTGGTGAACTTAAATTACTGTCCTATATGCCATACTCTAGTCGAGAATTGGGTTATCCGAACACAATACCCAAGTTGCTCTCCATTATTAATTGTCTCCCATTTTAGTTAGTTTAGTTTAATTTCATATCAATCATTTTAAACCCCCCTTCGGGGAACTAATTTATTTAATACTTGAACTATTTATTATTGAATCAATTTGGAAAGTCTCCGTATTCTCTGTGGAATTCGAACCTAACCTTGGTTAGATTTTATATTTGTCAACGATCATTTTATCCTTCAAAAAAGAGGTGTAACTTGGGCGTGATCAAAGATTATGGCACGTTGCTGGGGAATACGACTAGACTTTGATTGAATTCACTAGTAATTGTAATTCAAGTGTTAATCCTTAGTTCCCTTGTACTTTACTTTTGTTTTTCTTTTGTTTCTTTGCGAGGTATACTAGGTAGTGTATACCCAACACTAGGAGTCAAGGCAATCCCTTAACTCTACTTGATCCAGAGATCCAAAGAATTACAAGAAGAATGACCCAAGAAAATTCTAACATCCCAAGTAATGCAGCTTTGAATCAGAATGTTATTGAGGATGATTGGAATGAAAACCCACCTCTTTTGGAGAATATTCCATAGCTTAGTGATTTCAATAACAATGCTTACTGATGGAATCAATATAGATTGAACCCTATGGCTATGGATGTAACCGGGGCTATTGGGTTACCACCACTATCGGCTGACACAACATTCACTGTTTCTAGTGGGTTACTTCAAATGCTGCAAAACCATGGATTATTTGTGGGCCTACCATCAGAGGGTCCATATAACCACTTGCACAATGTTGCATTTATTTGTAAGAGTGTGATGGAGACACAAAATCTATCTATGGATGTTATAGGACTTTGTGTTTTCCCATTATCTCTTATGGGCAATACTACTTTATGGCTATTTGAGCTCCCACAGAGTTCAATTACTAGTTGGACAGATTTGTAGAAGGCCTCTTTGGAAAGGTACTTCCCTAGATCGAAGAAGCTCAAGTTAAAGGATAAAATCAAAAACTTTGAGCAACTTCCTAGTGATTCAATTAGCACTACATGAGAGCGATTTACTAAGTATTTGAGTAGTGTTCCTAACCACAAGATAGTTGATGATGCCTTGGTGGAGATCTTTTATCGTGCCCTTAGCCAAGCTTGTGCCGAAACTATTATGGGGGGCATGTTTCTAGATCAACCATTTGTAAGGATTGCCGAGCATATGGACCAAGTGGTCAAGACTAATCATGCATGAGAACAATGGGATAGAGCTTCTATGAGGAGTTCATGTGTTGTTAATATTAGTTCAGAGCAGGCCAAAATCAATGAGGAGTTATGCAACGTGCTCAACTCCACACCAGCATAGATATGGTGATTAAGCAAAATCAGGAAAGAGTTAATGCGGTAGTTCACCAACCTTTGCGTGCACCCGTGTACGATGAGCCTTATTATATGGAGGATGCTTTCTTTGTGAATGAGCAGATGGGGGGTTTCCGGACAAATGCCCAAGGGTCGAATCAGGACTATTGGTACCAAGGTCAAGGAAACCAAGGTTGAAACTATGCTAGAGATGTAGCTTATAGAGACAATTGAGGTGGTTATTATGAGAGGAATAGGGGTCCAGAAGCCGAATGGGGTAGAAGAGATAGTTTCAGAAATGGTCCATATGTGTCACCACATAACCAAGATGCTGGTACAAGTAATTCTAGAATTGAGAGATGTTCAATCATTTGTTTAAGAAGGTCGAAACACAAGATGAAACTCTAAGAGGCATGAAATATGATATTTCAAGCATTAATCAAAAGATAGAGTCTCATTATGTGGCTATTAAACAGCTTAAGCAACAATTTGGTCAAGTATCAACTAAGTTGAATCAAAGTCTAAAGGGTACAGTGCCTAGTAACACAGTTCAAAATCCAAAGAATGAAGGGTAATGTATGGTGGTTACTATATAAAGGGTGGCAAAAAGACCATTGATCCTCCTATGCTTGTTGGGGTAGAAGATGTTCGTGAGAAGATAGTTGCATATAAGGATATGGTTGAAGGGGAAGATTATGTCAAAGATGGGGTATGAGAAGCGGTTGAAGAGCCGAAGAAGTATAAGACCATCCCAAGGCCTCCAGCTCCTTTTTCTCAAAACCTCAAAAAGAGGGAGGAGGAATGCAAATTCAAACACTTTCTCTCTATGCTTAAGTAACTATCCATCAACATCCCTCTGATTGAAGCTTTGGAGAAAATATCGGCCTATGCAAAGTATATGAAAGACTTGGTTACTAAGAAGCAGACTGTGAGTCAAGTGCTTTGTAAGGAGCTTTAACATTGCAGTGCTATCACTACTAAGTTATTGGCTCAAAATCCTGAAGATCCAGGTGCTTTCATTATACCTCGTACCGTAGGTGATGTAGAGTTTGCAAGAGCACTTCGTGATTCGGGTGCTAGTATCAATTTGATGCCTTTTGCGGTCTTCAAAAAGCTTCATTTGGGTGCCCCTACTCCAACTAAGATGCAATTGTTAATGGTGGATAGAACAATCAAAAAACTGGAGGAAATACTCTATGATGCGTTAGTAAAAGTGGACAAATTCATATTCCCTGCAGATTTTGTGATTCTTGATTGCAAAGTTGATTTTGAAGTCTCTAATATCTTGGGAAGACCATTTCTGGCCACGGTACGAGCTCTAGTGGATATGAACTCCGATCAACTCAGATTTAGGGTGAATGGTGAAGAAGTAGTCTCCGATATCCATCAGTCTATGAAGCATTCTGATGAATTAAAAAGTGAGGTTTAGGCAATTGGTGAACTCTGGTAGCCAATTTGTCTAAGTTATGATGCGATAATAAATCAGGCGCTACTTGGGAGGCAACCCAAGGATTTTTGATGTTTTAGCTTAGATTTGAGTTTATTTTTAATTTTGGGATTCATAGTTAGTTGTTTTGTTTGTTTTGATTGCTATTTTTAACATTGGTTTTGTTGCATATAGGGTGCAAGTACATTTTATGAAGAGTATGCAGATAAAAGACTAAAGCTAAAGATTTTACTGAGAACTACATCAGGTACAATTTCTATGATCGGGCTTACGAGTCGTATTGCATTTTATGACTCGTAACCCTATCTTGTAGAAATTTTCAGTAAGTATGAACAATGTGCACTCAACTCACGAGCCAACTTTATGACTCATAGATCCAACTACAAGTCATGAATGGGGTTTGTGGACCTAGGTAAGATTTTCAATTTTTTTAAGTGTTGAGACGTTTACGAGACCATGACTTATGAGTTGTAGATCTATCTACGACTCGTAATTGGGGTTTCGTAGATCCTAACCCAATAATTTTAAACTGTGACCCGGTAAGGGTATAAAAAGGGGGGGTCAAATTATTTTGACCCCACTTTTACCCTAATTGACCGAATTTCCCCAACTTCTTCCTTCCCTCTTTATTTCTAATCAACTTTCCGACATTCCATCCCATTTTTCAGTGTGAATTTCTGGCTACTCCTAGGGCTTTTCATCATTCACTTTCTCTTTCTTCTTCAAGTTCATCATCATCTTTGGAAAGTTTCTTGGTTAAGTTTTAATCTCAAAATTTACACTAATCTGAATTGTTTGATGTGATGATAGTGATGGATTTGATTTCTAAGCTTGAATTTCATGGTTTATGTGAATTGTGAATGTGAAATTAGAGGTACCTTTGATTAAATTGGTTGTTTAAGTCTGGAATTAGGTGTAATAGTCTTGTGAGTGTTGATTGTGCACCCATGGGATAATTTATCATGTTTGAATAACTAATATTGCATTGTTTATGATTGTGAAATGGTATTTGATATCATCGGAGCATGCCTTAAGGTGAATCATATGGGATTGTTGAAAATATATGTGCTTCCATGCTTATTCATCTGTCGATGGGGTGAATATTTGTGAAATTATTGTGGGGTGTTGGTTATTATGTGCTTATCATGATTGGGTACACGTATGCTTGCTTCAATCCTATGCTTAAGTGTTGTATAGGTTCTTGGGGTCCGTATGATCACCTTAGATAGTTTAGGTACTTGGAGTTTCTTGTTCACGAGAGTCTTTTATGACTCGTGGATCCATCTATGTGTTGTAATTGCCCTTCATGGGGAATGCCAGAGACTTGACACTCTAAGTATTCAACACACGAGACTTTCTACGAGTCGTAGTTCATTTTACGACTTGTAAATAGGCCTAGTAGACCCCTGCCTGTTTTGAATTTACTGTCTGGAAGTTTATACAAAATCAGTTTACAACTCGTAAACTAAGTTATGAGTTGTTCCTGGGTCTCATATAATGTTCTAGTTACCATTATCATTTTGCACCTCTGGTTTACGAGACCACTTTACAATTCGTAGTTCTAACTATGACTCATAACTGGCTTTTGTAATGCCCTTCTGCAACTGTTCCAGTTATGTTCTTGCTTTTTAATTCTTGCTTGTTAGGGCTAATAATGGTTCCTTTATGTTTAGTTTTTCAAATAATATAGCCCCAAAAGGAAATCGTTCGAAAATTGAAGCTTTTAGGAGGAAGCTCATTGATGAGCCCACTGATGATGAGTGGACCCCTCAGCCGAGTGGGTCACTAAAGATCCATGATGTCCCATTAGAACCTAAAGCTGGGGTACCCCAGACTTGAGCAGCAGCAGCCAGAGCTGCACATACTCAGGCTCAGGCCGTTAGTCTTTCCCAGTCTGATGAGGAAGGCACTGAGGAGACCGAGAGTAGCTTGCCTCATATGACTCCTTCTATAGAGAAGCAGAGTTCAAAGGAGGGCTCCCAGGATAGCGAAGATTCCTAATCCTCAGTCGCACCATCATCTTCTTCAGCACGAGATGCTATTGATCACCGGTGGGGCGTCGAGGGTATGTAGGCTAGCTTTTTGGAGGGCATGCAGCCAAGGAGCGGGGAAAACCCACCCGTTCGATATATGAGGAGCCCCAGGTTATTGATAATGGATTGGGCTATGTCCTAGGTCTGAAGGACACAATGACACGATATGGGCTCATATGGTTGATGGAGAAACTTGGATGATATGCCCCAATTCTGGTAAAGGAGTTTTATGCAGTGTATGCAACCACGATTCTTCAAGATCTTTCCAAGGGGAAGAGGCCTCTCACACAACCCAGATTCACAGAAGTACTTGTGAGAGGGCAGGGGGTCGATATTTAGGAGGAGATGATCTGCCATACACTTTTTGGTCCCGAGTACCGAGCCCCGAGATCGGCAACTGAGTTTGACTATAGGATGGGATAGGCCTGAAGTTTATTGATCATGAAGGATCAGGTACATAGGATGTCACTTTTGAGATGGGTAGCCAGTTATATTGCAGACCAGGGTCCAAAACTTGCTTGGGTCACCACACACACGGAGGCTATTATCAAAGGCTCCCTCTCTTTCCCCGCCAGATTTTGGTGGGCAGTTGTTAGATTTCGTATCTGGCCTACTCTAGCAGATAACACACTTACACCAAAGCAAACGGTATTGGTTTCTAGCATCTTGGATGGCTACAACATTGAGTGGGCCAGACTCATAGTAGAGCACATACATGAGTCAGTACTTCAGCGGGCCACCTTAATCCCATTTCTGGTCTTGATCTACAAACTTTGTATAGATTCAAAGGTAGAGATATTACATCATCAGGACCAGTTAGTTGCGGCCTAACACACTTTGAAGCCCAACGTGATAAAGGTTGATAAGAACCTTATGGCACTTCAGCATGCACAACCTCCTCCTATACCTGAGGCATTTGTTCTAGAGCTACCACTTGAGGTTTCAACGATTGCCACCACTACTACTGTTGCTGCTACTACTGATGTGAGACCCCAATAACCTTAGGTAGTGGATATTGAGTGAGGTCCTACTATAGCTGCTCCTGCATTTGTGGCCACAACATCACAGACTTTTACATCGGGCATTGTTTATGTGTCCGCTGTCTCTCTTCAGGCCATGGTGTATCAATTATCATGTGCTGAGGCCCAACTATCGTAGCTTATTCAGCAGCTTAGGCCATGAGTCCGGCAGACTGTTATGGACTCAGAAGTGCGGTGCCAGGCGTTCACCATCTCTACTATTCAGGAGAGTGTTTTTGGAGTGGATGCCCTTATCGATGCCTTTGAGGACCGAGTTTAGAAGAGGTTAGTCGAGGCCCAACCTTCAGATTTATCAGTCATCCAGAAGGAGATCCAGAAGCTTAGGGCTGACATGATAGCTTCACTTGCAGTGCCTATGATACTACTGGAGGC
Source organism: Solanum virginianum (assembly GCA_000787875.1). Classification (NCBI taxonomy): domain Eukaryota; kingdom Viridiplantae; phylum Streptophyta; class Magnoliopsida; order Solanales; family Solanaceae; genus Solanum; species Solanum virginianum. The sequence continues at coordinate 63,787 of DF360958.1, read as the reverse complement.
TATACCTCCGAAGATGCCATTTGATTTATTTGCCTCCGTGGAACCCATACAGACTTCGCTCAGGAGGAGACCTTGCACAGATGTAGATCCAGATGTGAGAAATATACATGCAAAGGTCTCCGAGGTCAATAAGGATGAGGATGGCGATCTTGAGCTGGCCTTGAGGACAATGAGACAAGAGGAGTAGATGACACTAGCAAGTGAGCATGATAGGGCAAATGGTATTGGCCTCTTTGGATAGAGTTTGACTGCTGAGCATATTACTTAACAAATGGGAGATGACCAGACACAACCCGAGATAGGCGCCAGGGTATTTTTTGACCCCTACTTATTCTATTTTGGCTTGATTTGGTGCATTAGGGACAATGCACAACTTTTTCGATGGGGTGTGGGTAGTATGGGCCTTATTGAAGTCCCAAATTTTGATCCCAAGGTTTTCTTGCTTGTGTTATTTTTCCTCGTGGATATGTAATTTTTGTTGAGCTGACAAGTTTGGAGGTTCAGATAATATTTGTAGCATATAGTACTAATACTTATGGCATATAACATGTTTTATGTTTTGTTTTGAAAATTGGTACCCACCAAAATTTTCATGTTTAGGATGTTTATATAATATTTGTAGCATATAGTACTAATACTTATCGCATATAACATGTTTTTATGTTTTATTTTGAAAATTGGTACCTACGAAATTCTATTGATTAGTAGTTAAATGGAAACCATGCATATTTGGGTGTTTGGCAATAGTTGTTCTGATAAGTGAGGGTAATTGAAATATGAAGCATAATCTATGAGTTGCTTGTTAATAATGTATGCAATGCTATTTGAGTATGAGCTTATTTTGCTATATTCGTGCATTTTGTGCTAATTCAGAACTTGCCCTGTTACTCTAAGTTAGATTGTAGATTAAATGGATTAGGAAATGATCTTAGTCCTTTCATCTTTAAATTAGTCCACTTTAGCCCAAAATAACCAACCAAATGAAATATTATCCTTTATTCTAAATATTTGAGCCTTACATGTACCAATTTTTTCTTACCACCTAATTAGCGTAACCTTGTCTAGTGAACAACCTTTAAATTAGCCCAGGTTTGTCCTTGAAAATTATGAACCATGATTGAGGCAAAATTCTAAATTGAGGGTGGCTACCAAAAGTGGCCCTGGCTCGGGGAGTAGATATTGTATACTTCGATATAGGCTAAAAGCCTAAGTTGAGGGTGGTTGGTGTAGGCGTAAAATCACAAAAATAAGGTGGTGAGTGAGAAATAAGAAGAAAAAAGAAGAAAATCATGTATCGGGTGTAAGAAAAAGAAATGTTGTCTGAGATTGAGCTAAAAAAATAAAATGAAGTGTAAAAATGAGGCAAAAGCTGAAAAATGAGAAGAAAGCACCCGAAAAAGCTTACATGTGGAAAAAAGGAGAATAAGGTGGAAAGATTAGAGTTGGTATGGTGAAAGTGTTAAGAAAATGTAGTTCAAGGATGACCCTCAGTCACTATTTTTTCCAAAATACCATACCAAGGCCCCCTGAGCCTACGCTGCAAGCCTAGAAAGTACTAAAGTGATCCTAGTACACTTAGTTGAAAGTCTGAGTCATGAGTATACAGGCAAGCCTATGGTATTAGTCATCATATATGAACATCTTTTTTGAGAGTGAGTGTTCTTCCTTAGTCCCAAGACTAAAATTGAAATCATCATCCAGTGTTAAAATGAGACTTCTTTCTGTGAGGGCACTTGCATTGCATTGTTAATTAGCATTTGACTTGTATATTGATTGTGGACTATTGATATTCCTTTGCTTGTCATAGTTGTGTTGTCAAATGCATCAATGTTCTTTGGTTTGCTAAATAGCTATCTGATCTTATTTTGAAAAGCTAGTGTGGGTAGTTGAGTTTCAATTGAGTATGATGTATACCATTGGGTTGAGGTCTTTGTGTTGCTATATTATCTATATAGATTGAGTCATCGCTTGAGGACAAACAACAATTTTAAGTTGAGGGTGTTGATTTGCTGTCAAAATACAGTACATTTGATGCTTAAAACTTACGCTTTTATATGTTCTCAATGCAACATTTATTATTTTTATGAGTTTTTGTGGTTAGTTTTGCAGAAAAGCAGGTTGACATGATTTTGGGAAAAATTATAGACTTTTTTGGTTTTTGAAGGTTTACGAGACCCTCTACGAGTTGTAGAGTGGGTTTTGTGAAGATTTTCAGTGAAGAATTAAAGTTTGAGGTTCAGCCATATGAGATCTCTATACAAGCCGTAGATTACTATACGAGTCGTATAGAGAGGTTTCGTGAAGAATTCCGGAGAAGGACTAGATGCTGCAGGTGAAGTCTACAAGAGTGCAATACGAGTCGTAGATCAATTTATGACTTATAAAGTGGATTCGTAGCAGTGAGTCAAAGATTCAAGAACCTGAACACGAGACCCCGATTATGACTCGTAAAACCAGTTACGAGTCATAACTGCATGTAGTAGAAAGTCATCGATTAGTTTTTCTAAATTTTTAGAGACTTGTCTGTAAATACTATAAATAGTAAATTTTAGGTCATTATTCAGGAGATGACATTAGAGAACGTAATTAGAGAGTACTTTTGGGGTTTTATACTTGGAGACAAAATATAGGAGAGGAGAATGCATTTGTGGATTCATTGTATCTTTCAGTCTTGTTATTCTCAATACAATTTGGGTTTGTTTGTTCTTCAATCCAATAGGGTAAGTGATTAATTATGTTTTCTCAATTCATAGTTTCTTCATCTACCCATAGCATGAGTAGCTAAATCCACAACTTAGGGTTATGGAACCATGAAGATCTAACCAAATAAACTCGGATAATTTGCTATTCTTGGAATGGTTATTTACATGTATTAATCAATTCTCTTCATTTTGCATGTTTTCTAGTGGTGGCCAACATTAGAACTTGCCTAGTGTTACCTTCTCGATCCAGGTGGTAATGAATAGGAAAAGAGATTGGTTAACAGGATTCGATGATGTGTTCTCATCTAATCAACCGAACTAGACTAAGGGGAGGTTGACTGGTACTATGGGTAATGGTTAGTATTGCACACTATGGAGATAGGCTGAGCCACATTGTAAAATTCGCCTCTCACTTTTGACCAAAGAGCTTGGTGAACTTAAATTACCGTCATGTATGCTATACTCTAGTTTAGAATTAGGTTATCCGGGGATGTTGAGTTAGTGAATCATGGGGAACACAATACCCAAGTTGCTCTCCATTATTGATTTTCTCCCATTTTACTTTGTTTAGTTTAATTTCGCATCAATCATTTTAAATCCCCCTTTGGGGAATTGAATTGTTTATTAGTGAATCAATTTGGAAAGTCTCCATATTCTCTGTGGGATTCAACCCTAACCTTGGTTAGGTTTTATATTTGACAATGACCACTTTATCCTCCAAAAGAGAGGTGTAACTTGGGCATGGTCAATAGTACATGCATGCACACTTTCCAAGGATTATAAATTATTTGGTTTTTACTTAGTTGTTTTTTCATGGTTCCCACAACCCTAGTTTTGGATTTAGCTACTCATGTTCATTGTAGATGAAGAAATCGTGTTATATGTTTTCATAATTAAACACTTCCAATGATGATCTGAAGAACGTAAAATCTGTAATCTCCATGAAAATAACAAAATCAAGGTCTAAATATGAGTATAAAATGTATCCACTCTAAATTTCCAAGAACAAGCTAAAATAAAGTGATAATATGAGTTCTATAGTTGTACGTCTAAAAATACCTATTTATAATAAAAAGAAACCAAATCCTAACTTAATTAGGAAAACTAGATTCGAGGTCTTCCACGAGCCAAGTTACAAGTTGTGGTTCTATTTACGACATGTGGAAGGGTCTTGTAGTGTGCATCTTCATAATTTGCTATCCAAGTACGAGCTACTTTCTATGACTCGTACATTAGACTATGGTCTATAGGTTCATTTGTCCTATTAACTTTTGTCAAATATCAAAATCTCTGACCTCAATTCACAAACAAGTCTATGGCTCATGGAATGAACCACAACTCGTCCTGTAAATCATAGATTTATCTTCAGCAAATCTACCCATCATTGGTTCAGGACTACGAACCCCCACCTTAAGCTCATGGATAAAATCACAGACCATAGATGATCTTGTACATCACTAAAAAGTTGTAACATATGCAAATCATCACAAAAACTCCCCGAATCCTGTAACCATATAAAACCAACTTAAAAAAACATCAATTTTACTAACATCGCTTAGAGAACGCACAAAATTCTAAGTTCAAAGCATTAAAAGCGTTGTCTTTTGGCAGCACATCAATACTCTCAACTTAAAATTATTGATTGTCCTCAAGTGATGAACTTAATCTAACATAAGGAGTACGACAGACACATAGACCTCAATCTCAGGCATACATCATATCTCAGGAAATCATAGATACCCTTGTAAACTATTAGTGCATATATAAGACAGTTATCAAATAGACTCATACAGATCAATACATGTCAGAGCAACTTTGATAGGCAAGGCAATGCACATAAGCAATAATCATCGAGATAGTCCACAATTTGCAATATAATTCAAGTGCCCTCGCAAAAAGAAGTCTCATATTTTACTAAAATTAATGTGTTACTATTCAATGCTAGGGACTAACAAATACACTCACACTCCCAATTGATATTCAAACACTTTGCACAATACTATAGGCTAGCCCCTATATTCGTGACCATGACGTTCAACTAATTGGAATAGGATCACTATAAGACTTTCTTAGCTTGTAACGTAGGCTCAGGGGGCTTGGTATGATATATTTGGAACATAATGATTAATTTCCCTCCTTGAAACTATGCTATCCTACACTTTTCCTTACCAACATAAGCATTTTAACTTACCGTTCCCTTTTTCCTATTTCAAACACTTTTCGATGAACTTATTCTACTTCTCAGCTCTTTGCCTTTTATGTTTCTCAATTCTTTTTCTTTTCAGCTCACATTTTGGTATTTATTTATTTTCCTCACATCCATTTCATATTTTTCCATTTTTCATTGTATTACTATGCTTTCCTTCATGTTTTGTTGTGATTTCTTTGCAGCAACCACCCTCAACTTAGGCTTTTGGCCTAGGTTGAGGTGCACAATATCTGACCTATGAGTCACGACCACTCTTGGTAGCCACTCTTAACTTAGGCTATTAGCCTAGGTTGAGGTGCTCAATATTCAAGAAGAGACTAGGGCCAAATTCAAGATTTACATAGACAAAAAAGTTCTGTGACTTGGGTATTTACATAAAGAAAGGGTATATGTATGACTCAAACATTAGGATCAAGGGATACACTGCATTTGTTTAGTTATTTTTAGGCTAAGTGCACTATTTTGAACAACGACCTATGATATTTTCCTAACCAACTAACCTATGGTCTTAATCAGCTAACAGGACAAGTTCTAGAATGAAACACAGTACAGGAATTACACAATCAAGCTCACACACACTTGGCATTAAATACATTGTCAATGTAAACTCTTAGGTCATGCTTTTTATCATATTTTAGGCTTATCTTATTAGAACAAACACTGTCAACTATCTAATCCAACATGGTTGTTATCAAAACTACCTTTTAGCATATCATCAATTTCAAAAATAAAGGGGTATCATTTTTCGGTATGAACTAATATATTATCACGATCCAACCTATGGGCCGTGACTGGCACCCATTTGGGGCGCCCGAACCACATAACCAAACCAGACCCCGATACAAGTTACTATTCATTTAGGAA